>JANHZU010007408.1:192630-209055 GCA_032468055.1 Acrochordus granulatus | reverse complement strand
AACTTCCTGGATTTTGATCTTCACCCAGGTGTCATCCACATATCTGAACCAGTGACTGGGGGTCGAAAAATCCAATCCAGATGCCTGTTTTTTAAACTTTTGTCGCGATGCAATTACCCTGGACGAGTGAGAGTCTTCACAGACACATACATGTCTGTTATTTCTCTTTTCAACTAAACTTAATTCATCCTGGAATATGGCAAACAGAACAAATAAAGACAATTCTTAACAAAGGTTTGATACTACAGACATACAGTATGTGGAAACGTCATTTCCTTCAAGGAGGCTCTTATTTGATATTCAACTTCTAGAAACGTTCATCTAAAAATTCTCCACATCCACATATGCAACCATTCATTGTGGACTTACCAAAACACAACAGAGAACAATAGAACTTTCTACCAAGTAAGCTTGTGCAAAACTATACAGTAGTGTAAAAATGCACGAGTTTCTATAGTTTTTAAAAGAATCCTGATTTAGAGCCCTGTTTTGATATCTGAACATTTTGGGACATAAGACTTCATGCAGCATCCATATTTTCATAGTAAAGTTCACGGATTACTGTATATATAACAGGCAAATCGCTGTAGGAGAGAGGTTGGCATGACCAGGGGGAGGAGTTAAATGAGGCAGCAACTAAGAATTATAGAATTATGTCGTTGTGAGATCAACACCTCTCTTTAACCAACCTGTCTTGAATGCCTTTAACCATTTTCTAGTTTCATCCAGGTGCAAACCCTCAGTCTGAGATTTCTGTATGTAGACTTCTTAACAATAAATCATTTTCAACCCTTTTGTGTTGTCCTGGTTGCTTGAGAAAATAACATCCGAATTCCGCTCTCTGGGGTAGGTTTATTGCTTCCTGAGCTTTCATGCTCATACTTGGGCGCATCATCAGAGGAAAAGGTCTAAAAACTCTGCATTGCAAGCAGGGAGTTTTTATAGCAACTCAGTCACCGCTGTCCTTACAAGCCCCTTCATGTTAATTAACCTCTTTGCTTACCTGCCTTCTTCACATCCTTGAATGAGCTGATGCCTGCATTACTTCCCTCTCAATACCTGCCCTTCCCAGGACCCTAGGATTTGCTGTCTCATTGTTTCTTGGCCAATCGGGCACACATGCCTCCTCCCGCATCCATTCCTCCATGTGTGCACCTGCTCCTCTGCTTGTCTTCGTACACTCCTTGCCAGGCTGTCCGCCATCAGTCCTGCTCTCATCCTTTTGAGTGCACTCACACATCCCCCACTGGACCTCTCTCCATCAGCCCTGCATCTGCTCCTCTGCATGCACATGCTTCATTCTCATTATCTTCACCGTCTCTCCAATCCCGTACATACACCTCCTTCCGCATCCATTCCTCCATGTGTGTGTGCACCTGCTTCTCTGCTTGCCTCCATGCCCTCCTTACCAGGTTGTCTGCTGCTAACCCTGCTCTTGTCCTTTCACACACATGCACAAATTCCCCACTGGGCCTCTCCCCATTGGCCCTGCACCCTCTGCATATGCATGAGCATGTGCAACCCCTCACTTAGCCACTAATCACTAGCAGTCCCAGAGATATTGATAGGTGGCCAGGAGTTCAATGCACTGATTAATGTATCTTTCATTAGCTTCCCACATCTCATAACTTCCCTGGCTGCCTGCCCGTGCTTGTCCCAAGATTTTAGTGGCAGCATAATCAAAGGCATGATCAAATTCAGCATTATGCATGGCAATTTGGGAATGTGGATCTCCCTTTTTCAGTGGTTTTGTGCCAAGTCTGTCATTAACTATGTAAATACTTTGGCAGTCTGTAAATGGGATACAGTAGATTATCCCAGACTTATAAGGCTTAAGGGGGTCTTTGCATTGTATGATTTGGCAAATTTGCTGCTAGGCAATGAGCCACTCCCACTCCCAGTCCTTGGATCATCCTCTCTGTGGCCTCAGATACTTTTTTAATATATGATAAAGGGAACCAATGCTTTGACGCAGGAGTAAATCTCTGCTGGATATATCTCTTGGGAATGCTCAAGTGGCACCTCATAATAGATACCCATCGATAACCATTGCGATGTAACTTGTTCCCTGCAGTACCTGATTTCTGATTCCTGTGACTCTTGACTACTGCAATGAGTGGCAAGTTTTCTATAAAGCATCTGCATATATAGAGGTGCGGTGGTGCAGTGGATTAGTGCCACCAGTTATGCCGACTAGAAATGGCCAGCATGCTGGCAGGTTTGATCCGCAAGCTCCGCATGACGGGGTGAGCGCCTGTCATTTGCCTCAGCTTCTGTCCACCCAGCAGTTTGAAAGCACGCAACAACTGGCGAGTAGATAAATCGGGTACCACTTCGGTGGGAGCTGGCTGGCTACGGTGGGAACAGGCGAGCCGAGCGACAAGTTGGAAGCAGACGACCCTTCTGCCGGGGGTGGAGCAGGAACTGCGGAGATGCCCCAGTGCAACATCAACAGCCAGTGGGGGAGACGGGGTTAGTTACACAAAATTGTATAATACTAATCTATGTAAGCCACCAGGAGTCTTTGGAAACTGGCGGCATAGAAATGTGTGTAATTAATTAATTAATATTTTCTTGTGTGTCATGAGGTGGTTGCTATTATAGTCCAATATATGTTGGGTGTTTGTTGGTTTCCTATAGACAACGGTACCTACCATCTGTGCACCAAGATGTCTAAGAAGGGTAACATCCCATCTCCCTCCTCCTCCTGCAAAAACTGGATATCCAGGAAGATCATGAAACTCTTCCATCTTATCCCTTCTTGTAATAACAAAGGTGTTGATTGCATATCAGCACCACAGTGAGGATTTAAAAATTTTGAAAGCCTGGCTTTCTAGGTCTTGTAGTACCAGCTCCACAATCACCCCCAAGATGGGTAAATCCATGGAGATGACTTTCACCTGCTCATATATTTGATGAAGAAAATCCTCAACAGAATATCACTATGGATAGAATATGCTCCCCTGTAAACTACCCTCCCTTGTCCTCTACTTCCTGCCACCTACTTCCAATGACCTTACATGCCAGTCTCTGGGAGACCACATTGAAGGAGACCATAATCTCCTCTGATGTGATCCACACTCTTTGAAATCAGGATAGAAAACATGTGGCCAACATCACAGTTTTTTCAGACGTGGTGGTTAGAGGGTACAGCTTCTGTGCCAGAAATTTCACAAGGCCATACATCTGGGGTGCTATTTTTGCTGATGCAGTGGTTGCTTGTGCCTGACATTAATTTTGCCTTTATCTCTTTCCTTTGGCTCTGCCAGCCTCTCTCGTACAATGACAGTGTTATCTTTCATTGGTTTCATATTAAAAATCACCTGTAGTTAAAAAGGGAATAAAGGGGGACATTTCCATATTCCTTAAATAGGCATTGCTCTATGGCACTAGAAGGTATGAGTGAAGTTTCTAAAGGAAGTTAACCAATATTAGAAGGAGAAAGTATACCTGACCTTGTATTTACAGAGGAATGGTCTTGCATTATAGCAATGTGTGAAAAATTATTCTGGAAGAAATTCAGGTTTTGTTACCAATGTCAAAAGAAATTAGATGAAGAGAAGCTGAGGTAACACATGGCAACATGATAACCAGATAACATCTCTTACTTTCCAGTCTGAACCAAATATCTTGTATAAGGCTGGGCAAAATAGCCCTTTCATGGGATGCTTTGTCTTTTGCCAATGCTGTGAGTGGGAGAAATGTAGCTAATATTCAGGGGCAGGTACATGCTGACCAATCCTTTAGATATTGGCATCCTATTCAAGGAAATGTGGCTGAAGGCTTCTCTTTGTTTTAAAGCCACATACATTTACTGTTCTTAGTGCATTAGATGAATTCCAGTTAAAATTTAGAAAAGAACACCTCGAGGGAAACAATGCACTATTCTGAATAGTGCTATCCCCAAAGTATTCCTGGGAGAAAAGTCGTCTTCCTTATTGGTAAAATAATTTCCATTCCATCCTTACCTTAAAATTTATTTCTTTATTAAATTTATATGCATTCAGAGAATCCAAATGGCATTCATTTATAATTATATAAATTACAAGTTCAGTAAAAAATTAAGGCAGTCAGCAATATTACTAGTGAATTCTCAAGGAATGAAAATTCAGAGACATTCCAGTCTTCTTGTGGGATAAGACTGTAGAGTAGAAACTCCCAAGCAGATCATATTAATTCTTATCTCCTCCTTCAAGAATAGTGTCTCTCTTTCTTAATTTTATTTACTTTCAAAACACTTTTTTTCCTCTGAAAAGTCTTATGGAACAAAGGATAAGTATCATAATTGATTCTCCTTTACAAATAGAGAAATTAAGAAAAAAATATTCAGTATTATTGAGAGTTGAGAAAATTATTCTCCATAGTAGCAGAATTCTACACAAGGGTTGAGAATGGTCTTCCACAGTAGTACTTCAGAGAAAGTAAAAAATCACTCCATGTTGAAAGCAGCACCTAAATAGCACTCATATCTTAACCCAAGTCCTCAAGATTTCAGCC
Source organism: Acrochordus granulatus (assembly GCA_032468055.1). Classification (NCBI taxonomy): domain Eukaryota; kingdom Metazoa; phylum Chordata; class Lepidosauria; order Squamata; family Acrochordidae; genus Acrochordus; species Acrochordus granulatus. The sequence goes on along the minus strand of JANHZU010007408.1, from coordinate 204,558 downwards.
CCTTCATCTCCATTTTGCTTTGGCCTTAGGTTTACCAATGTGAATGAGATTCTTTTTCTTAAAAAAACACATTGCAAAATGGTATGATAGTAGCAGGAAGACAGTTAATACGACAGTAACATTTTCCTCTGCTCAAGAAAGTTTCAGTAGTGAGAAACTAGACCTTGAAATTTTCTGATTTATCAACCGGTAAGTCTTTTTATACCCAAATGAAGAAATTGGGTTAGTAGAAAAAAATGAGACATGGCTTTCCATCTGGTATTGTGAAAAAAGGGTCTCTACATTCATTAGGTATGAAGCTGAGGAAAACTCACTGACCCTAATAAGATCCTAATTTACATGTGGTTGGGTTAACTGCTGCTTTCAGTTTGCTTTCTCCCTTGTGTAACAACCAGGAATGCTGGAATTCCACTTTCTCTTGGCCAAACACAGATGTCATAAGCCCTCAGTCACAACATCAAAGGATCCTTTCTTTGTCTTTGTTTTTTTCCCTCCTCCTACCACCATAACCTCCAAATTGCTGCCATCTGCTAGAACCTTAGGCTTCTGCTTGCAGAGGAGGGACACTAGCCAATGCTGGAATGATGCAAGCATAAATATCAATTCCACGCAGGAAGACCTGCTCATTCAGGAATTCATTGTGATCATGCAGCAACACAGGTGTGCAGTTCATGGGAGAAAAGCCAATTGCGGGATAACCTTCCTGCAATATATTGGAAGGAGAAGTCACTGTCAAAGAGCAAGGCCCAAGCAACTAAGAAGATAATCCACTGACTGGCCAGGTGCCTGTAGGAAAAACATCTATACTCACTGCTCTGATATAGCGGCTGTCCGTGGCAGCAGGGAAGATCTCACACTTTAGCTTCATATTCCTGAAGAGACAGAACACAATGGCAGAGAAGTTCCCCTTTTGATGGTTGTTATTTAACTTGTTACTTTTGCAACTTCAGAAATTTCAAGCTATCTGAAGGGAGAATTTATCAACTGAAAAAACAGGATTGCAGGTTTCTAGCATGACCCAGAATTAGAGTAATTGAGAAGATGGAGTTATCAGATGGAATTTCCCAGACTCTACATGCTTTTCCTGACTTAAAGTCAATTCAAACATCTTACAGACACTCTGCTGGCTGAGCACTTGCAATCCCTGAGTATATACAGATGGCAATCTGAGAAAAACCAGTTTATACTAGAGGGCATTCTGGTATATACCAACTTCTTTCTTAATGTAGTAAACAGCAACTTCTCTGATTGATAGATACACAGACACACAGACACATCTAGCAGGTGAAACTACTCATATCAAAAAAGAACTAAGTAAAAAGAAAGAATAAAGAGAAAAGGGAAATATAACAACATACTCACATATCCTTGCAGGTGTCACTGAATGCCTTCCACCAGGGATCAGATTCCTCTGTGGAGGTAATTGTTTGATCCATGCATTTCTAACCCAAAGGAAAAGGTAGAGGTTGAAACTTGTAGGACGCAAAAGATTCTCAAAATCCAGGAATGTCTGGCAAAGGCCTGGCAGAAGCAGCAGTAGGACTAAAAGAGGCTATGAAGTACAAGGCACCATCGAAAGACAGCCCTGTTTAGATAAAGGCCCAAGGAGGAAAGGAGAGAAAGACAGTGGCAGTACCTTGGAAAGCTATAAACCCAAAGCAGCCTAGAGCTTTGCTTCTAAAACTAAAGGGAAATTAGCAGTTTTTGGAATGTACACTTGATTTCCCAGTTACCTGGTGGAACTCATATGTAACACCTTCTCCTGCTGCTTTGCACCAAGAAGTGAGCTGCTCCTCAAAGGCCTGCAAAGCAGGGACAAATCAGTATATGATATGAGAAAGCACTTTCTTTGGAATAATTCTTGGCCAGGTACCCGATTTTTCATTATCTTATTATTCTATACTACAATCATCTGCACTCTTTCCTGCCCAGTTTAACCATCAAATACTGTAGCTTCAAAGCTAACTCTTGATCAAAGGTCTATACGGCTTATTATAGATATGTGACATTTCTCTCCAGGGGAGATTAAAGGAAATGTGTTGCAAAACACAATTGATCTTTTATTAAACAGAAGAGCATAAAACAAGCTATAAATATAAATGTAAAGTGATGAACAGGCACTCAATAAAACCACCAGAGGAGAAATCTTACTCAACTGGCCCTGAATGCCTGGTGGAAGAGCCAGGTCTTAAATCGTTTTCCTAAAGGCAAGAAGAGTTGGAGTCCGTCAAATATTGGGAGGGGATGCACTTCCAGAGAACAGGGGCAAATGAAAAAAAGACATACTTCCTAGTCCTGTAAGATGACAAGTTTTAAAAGAAGGACCTGGAGCATGGCCTCCCGGGCGGAGAATGTGAAGCAGGCAAATGCTCTGAGGAGGAGGTATTCCCTTAAGTAATCCAATCCTATGCTATATAGGGCTTTAAAGATAGAATCAGCACCTTGAATTGCATCCCAAAGCCTGTTGGGAACCAGTGTAGTTCATGGAGTAGTGATATTACATGGGCATAACACAATGTGCCCATAACTACCTGCAAACAAAACTGTACATAATTACATTTTTAATAAATAAATACAGTTGCTTTTTCTAGCATAGGTGGGGAGAATTAGTACACTCTCTGGCCAGTTTTGATGTGGTATTCAAGGCAAATCTTTACAAAATGAGAACTGTCAACCTTCTCCTTCTCTGTACCTTTAAGTCCACTGTGGGGGGGATGCGGATGTCAAAGGCAACAGAGAACTCAGAAGGGACCACATTGAATGATACGCCTCCATTCAACATGGTCAGGTTCACAGAAGTTACATCTCCTAAAGTGAGGTTTTCATCTGTTTTCAATCTGCAAGAAAGAATGGAAAAAAATACACTGTTTCTTTGAAATTTTCAAATAAATTCATTCCTAAATCCCAAGAATGAAGAAATTGCATGTTCAAGGGCAAAAGATCACCTGCCCAAATATTTATAGGAATCACAGCCTAACAAAAAATAAGTGTAGAAGATACCTGATTCAATAATTTACATATTATCTTAAAAACATACCTATAAAACTTAATTTCTATCTTTCATAATCAAGAATAGATGCCACTACAGTAAAGCATCCCTGTCTTTATCTATACAGAATTGTTACATGCATTAATTTAATCTCAGATGTGTTTACTCAAAGCTCTCAGTTTCTAACAAACCATATATTAGTGTTGTCACTGAATAATATGAGAGTGGTTCCTATGAGTGGACCCAGTCATATTTCTGAGGATTAGCCCTTAATACATTAAAAAGGGGTAGACAGTGTAGCATCCATTAATATAGTAGCCAATGTCATCACAAAATAATTATCAACATTAAATGTCCTTTGTGAATATGCCATTCTGGATTCACACAGCACTTTTTCCAAGCTACTTAAAGTGCTTCACTTATCAGAAATTCTTAGGCATTATACAAGATGCATCACTGTCACAATCAAACTATTATATATACAGGCAAAGAGAGGTTATATGAAATTATTTTGTGAATTTCATCTTAGTGAAGTTATGGCAGAGCTAGGCTTTGTAACTCATTACTTATCCTCTTAATCATTAAGTGAGAAACTCCTAAATCCATTTTAGGGAATCAAAAGCAATGAGAGTCTGATTTTTCAGTCCAGTTATAGGAAGAAAAAACTGAATTGTTTGCCATATCATGGCTGAAGATTCAGGTTGACATGAATGGCAATGATCTATTTGGAATAAAAGACTGGGAGAGCCAGTTCTGGACCACTTTGTACATGATACTTTATATATTTCATGGGTTAGGATGCTGCCTATGGAAGCCATGCCACAATCAATTACATATTTTCTGAGGTGACAAAATCCTCTTCTTTTGTTGTACTTTTGTAGAAAAACACAGAATGTAATTGTTCAATCATCACAGTCAGGCATACTCTTTCCTTATATTGACAGACTTGGCCTATTTTTATTCCTTACCTTTGTTTTTCACATTCTCTGAATTCTAGGAAAGAAGTGATCACTCTGTGCTATGAACAGGAAAATTAAAAGTAAATGTAATGATAAGTATGCTCTTCACTGTCAGTGATTGTACATGACTGCCTTTAGTAGCAAGTGTGCAGGCAAGACGGGATTGTATTTTTTTAGTGAATTTTGATAAAATGGCTAAAATCTTTGTAAATCAAAAATAGGTATCCTTTGTCTCTCTACAAATTAATGGGATATGATTTTCAAAATTTCTGATCATAGAGGTTTCCTGGCTGGATTTCATAATCAAGAGTTATTGCCTGATTAGATCTGAGCACTGCAATTTGACAATCCTAGTCTAAACTTCACATTACAGCCAGCACTTTATAGATAACATGTTATCAATAAAAACAGCTCATCTAAAGGACCTTATGTGATTTTCTACTTCTGTATGTTGATAAGACCTCCCACCCTTTCTTGGCCTGTGTATTACAAAGAATGCTCTCTTACCATCTTTTCAGCAGCAGTGTTCTCAATGAATCTAGATCCATGGCCTGGATCCCCTTCTATTTTCACTTTAATCCCTGAGGTTATTTCAAGAACAGCCAAAAACAGTAACAATAAAGGAAAACAGACCAAACAATTACATTGTTTAAATTCCATAGGAAACAAAATGATCTAGCCAATAAGGTAAACAACTTAAGTTTAGAACAGATTCAGATAAAAAGTACATCAGAGTCTTTTGGTGGTTTTCTGGCTAATTTGCATAAGAATGGAAAATATTAAGAATAGCAAGAAGAAACTTAAACAATTTGCCAAAACTAGCTTTGGGTTATTAGTTATCTTCCTTCCTATAAAATAGAAGTATGAAGTATTTATCCCTGACTATAATTATTTTATGGCTGTGTAGCTCTAACCTCAAAAAGTTTTGCAGAATTTAGATGCTGATGTGCATTTACACAGTGTAGGGCCCCTAGAATTAGCAGGTATTTGACATGATTGCCATCTACAACTAATGGTACTTAAAAGTATGAAGACAAACAGAAGAATGGGAAAATGGGAAAAGAAGAAAAGGGAAAGGGAAAAGAAACCAATATAGTATGTGTATGTGTGTACATGCACACACATATACACTTTATTCAAACTAGTACCCAAAGTTTAACACATTTTGAATAAAGTGTACATACACCAGATATCTTCCTCTTCCACCTGAAAGTGTGACATATTCCAAAAAAGTAACAGTACATTGAAGAGGAAGACCGTATTTAACAGACTGACTATTGTTTCAAAAGTGAGCAGCTTTTTAAAAAGGATTGCTTCTTCACATTGGAAATTACAACAAAGTGATCTGTAAAACTATACCTGTATCAGTGGATTGTAATCATACTGCATGTACCTTTTGAAGAAAAACTGAAATTTTCAGTTTTTTCTTTTTTTAATTTCTATTTTTTCTCTAAGTTTGAAGGTTCTTATTCATTGTGTATGCTCTTTTTTTAAAGTGTATTTTCATTTACATTTTTTTCTTTGTAATTTGTTCCCCAAAATAAAATTTAGGGAATAAGGAAAATAACACATATACCATCTCTCATAATGAAATAAAGACTAAACAGTAACAACATAATAATAATAACCAAAACATAGAATAATAATAAAAATAATCTGGGACACTGCTTTTTTATTTACCGCTTTGATTCTTGTATTTTGTCATCTATATTTTTAGTGGCTGTGTCAAAATCAGAGGGTATAAACAATTTTATTGACAATAAAAAAAAAATTTTATTGCCACAAACCAGGCCAGAGGATGCTTATTCAGCCTTCCTATGTATTATCCTGAAACCTAAGTTGTAAAAAGACTCTTAAATACAGAGTGGCAATGATTTTTTTCAGCCACCATCAGCACCACACAGTTTAAGAAATAGGCTATAATTTGTGCAACATTTTTATGGCAATATTTCCATATTCATGATGTGCAACAAATGTTGCAACTTCTATTAATATACGTATATATTTTCACATAATTTGCAAATACACAAGTAAAGGCTAATAACCACATTATCTGTCAACATTAACTACAATATTTCTTAGTTTTCAGAGAGTCATCTGTCAACATTTGCATTAAATTAAATCTTAGGCATTCACTATAAAATATCTGAATATTTCATAATGCCCTTCATGAATGTTCCAAGCTATGAATGTTCCAAGCATGAAACATCTGGGGAGGTCTAAAATTCTACATCTATCCAGAAACAGTAACTATTACTATAGATTTACAGATTGTAATTTGTTGTGGGAATGAAATACAGCTGCAGCTAAGAAAAAAATATAAAAAGATAAAATTCAAGTCTAATTCTAACAGAAGTCAAATCTCCTTATCTGTTTTTGCTTTCCCAAGCTTACAGAAATGTTACATTTGACTATTTTACAATAGAGACATAAAACTGACAAAATTCCAGAAACTGTTCAAAAGAACTCATGCATTCTCCCTGGAAGAAATATGGTAGATAATTTTCAGTATGAGTCTTAGGGTGATGCAGATTAAAAAAAAAGTACGAGAAAGTACAACATTTCAGATCTTACTTACACCATGGGCACTTCTCTCCATAGTATATGGTGAAAGTGTTAGTTGGGTTTGCCAGGCCTAGGAGAAAACAAAACAATAATACAAACAATAAATGTAATCCAAATTACATTTGAAGGAGGTTTTCTTCAAAGCCTTTTTCCTTTCTGGCAAACTGGCTTTGAATTCACTGATTTAATGTATGGGAGGACATTATTATTCTTGGCACTAAAGAATCTTCACTAAGAATCTTCACCACATAGGCCTTTTTTCTTAGACAACAAGCTTACAGCCATACAGCTCTGAGAAAGAAATCAAGTAATCACAAAGGATAATTTCAGTAAGAAGAGAAGCAAAATTATTTCAGTTACAGCATATTTTTCAATTCCAAAATCAGTTCCCAAAGGTCATATCACCTTCATCCAAAGCAAAGCCAACATTAAGTGCTGCAAATTCTGGACTCTTCACAAATATTTCCATCCCCTTATGGCCTCCAATCTCTTCATCTGCATGAAAAAGAAAGACCAAACAATTACTTCTTTTGCTTTGATCTCCAAATAGCATTTCAGAATAGAAACATTTGAGGAGCTAATTACAGTGCAAAGTTTCTGCTAGGATCTTTTGTGCGTTGCAATAAGGCACACAAGGGCCTCCTCTCTTTTTACTAGCATAACCCACAAAGAAGAAAAATTGCTTTTTCTCCAGGACCCATTACCGTTTTTAAATCTTCCCCAAGATCTGTGATGCACAAATTGTTTCCTGCTATTAATCAGAAAAGCAGTTACTCTGTTCAAAGGGACATGACATTACAAGTGCAGACAATCTCACTAGGAGGCTTGATGAGAACTATCTCAGAAGAACTAGAAGATCTCAAATGACCTTTTATTTGCTCAAAAGCCTGTGCATCATTCTTTAGTTTAATATCTTCCCAAGCTGCTGTAAGCCAAGGAGTGTAACACACTTTATTAATATGTTGCTGGTTAACAGGAGCAGATGGGATGAAGGGGATGAATTGTCAAAGAAACCATCTCAAGGTAAAGGGCTCGTCTCTTTCCCCAATACCAGGGACCCAATAAAAATTTGAAGGCAATTTAAATTTTTAAAATGCCATTAATGATAGTTGTATCTAACTACTGCTGAATTATCTTTTCCACATGCCATCTAATATGATCAAGGATAGTCTTGCAGCAGCAGAAGATGAGAACTCCATCAGCAATTATCTTCTTTCTCCAGCTGGAGAAATCTATCACCACCACCAGAAGTTTCTGATTCCATCCAACTGCTTTTTCTTCTGTGTTATCTGAAGAAGAGGCAGCCATCCAGGGAATCAAAAAAGAGCCAACATTCTTTTATGGTTACTGAAAGGCAACGTGGACACTAAACAGAGAGATTTGGTACAGCAATCCTTACAGACTTATTACAGCTGAATGAGTTTGGTATAAGTTATGATTTGATAGATTTAAAGTAACTGCTGATGTTTCTGTGGCCTTTTTAATCTTAATCCTGACACTTCAGTCATGCAGTCGTGTCTGACTCTTCGCAGCCCTGTTCTGCACTGCTTCCTGGAGTTCTCCCAAATCCACACCCGTCACACTGATGATGCTATCTAACCATCTCTCCTCTGCTGTCCTTTTCTCCTTTTGCCTTCAGTCTTTCTCTAATAAGTCCTCTCTTCACATTAGGTGGCCAAAGTATTTCACCTTCAGGATCTGTCCCACCAATGAACAGTCAGGGTTGATTTCCTTTAGGATAGACTATTTGATCTCCTTGCAATCTAAGGGACTCTCATGAGTTTTCTCCAGCACCACAATCTGCATGCATCAGTTCTTCAGCGTTCAGCCTTCCTTATGGTCCAGTTCTCACCACCATACATTACTATTGGGAAATCCATACTTTGACTAATATCATTCTTTACATACTCTTTCATCCTATAGTTTTGTATCCTGACATAAAACATATGTGTTTTATGGAGTCCTTGATGCTGAGCTTGGTTGTTTTCTTGCAGAGGTTTCATTACCCAACTAGGTAACATCTTCAGTGCTAGAAGGGAGTGGGGTTTGTTTATTTATTTATTAAATTTATATGCCACCCATCTCACCTAGCAACAATTCTCTTACAATCATAAAAACACACCAATAAAATATTAAAACAATAAATATTAACCCTAAAATTAAATAAAATTGAGAAGATGAGAAGAGAAAAAGATGCATACGAGAGAAGGTGGAGTCTTGTCTTAATCCGTTAACTCTCTCCAAAATGACATGCCTCCATTGGGACTCCAGGCCAGTTGGAAGAGCCAAGTCTTCAAGGCCTTTTGGTTGGTCAAAGGGGTGGGTATGGGTCTCACCCCGGAGGGCATGATGTTCCAGAGGACAGGAGCCATGACAGAAAAGGCTCTTCTTCTAGACCCCACCAGCCAGAATTCCTTGACTGGGATCCACAATATGTCCCTTCTGCCAGCCCAGATAGGGTGGGCCAATACCACTGGGGTGAGATGGTTCCACTGATAACCTGGACCCATGCCATGAAGAGTTTTAAGGTAACAACTAACACCTTGCATTGCACCCAGAAATAAACTGACCATCAGTGCAGCTTATGGAACAGTGGTGTAACATGGGCCAACTTTGGGGCCCCAAAAACTGTCCATACAGCCACATTCTGCACCATCTGTAGCTTCTGAATACTTTTCAAGGGTATTCCCCATATAGAATGCTTGCACTACTCAAGCTATGAGATGACCAGGGCCTGAGTGACTGTGCGCTGAGAAAGTGTGTCAGTATGGCAACCAGAGCAAGAATGGTAGTGGACATATAAAAAACCCAGTCAGATAGGAGGTGACAATCCTGGAGCAGGTTTAGCTGGTAACCTCTGAAGGTTTGTCCTCCACACATCCTAGAATGCCCACACGGCAAGTTTTCTGCCAGCACACCATTATTACCATGCCAAAATAACGTAGCCTCACTTTAGTCTGCTGCTGGTTGATATTAAAAGGAGGCTCTTTTGTGAGAATATGCCCTCAGCAAACCATTAGTGAGGCACCTTTGTACATAAAAGCAGCATGAACTGCAGTGTTGAGTTACTCTATTTTTAGCTTCTATGATCTATTTTTATTTTAAGGAAATACTAGGAGACACTTGATTATATTATGTGCCTATTATTTAACTTACCTGGGACAAAGCTCATATGAATGGTTCGTGAAAAATGTCTTCCTTCAGCTTTCAGTCTCCGTATGGCTTCTATGTATCTGAAAGAAACCATGCCTTATTTAGTAGCTCATTAAAAAGATAACACAGTATTTTAAAGGAAAAGGAGTATGTTGATGATGGATACTGGATATTGGAAAGGAGCTAGCTGGGGCTCTACAGCTAGCTGGTGCCTGGATTAAAATCCCGACTACAGCCATGAAATCAAAAGACGCTTGCTCCTTGGGAGGAAAGCTATGGCAAACCTAGACAGTGTAGTAAGAAGCAGAGACATCACCTTGCCGACAAAGGTGTGCATAGTCAAGGCTGTGGTTTTCCCAGTAGAAATGTATGGTCATTGTTAACTTACATATACTGTATACTATACTAATAGACAATAGTAGAATTATATGGCTGCAAAGAGTTTAGAGTGATCTCTTTTCTGTCTCTCAATTCAAAGAAATGGGAGAAAAATCTGTTTAATTAGGAGTACTGCTTTAATCTAATGTATAGCTGATTGATAAAACATACTATCATTAAAAATATTTATCAAAATCTAATGCTATCTCTGGTTAATGTCATAGGAGCCTGTTTTTTATCGAAATTTTATAGAATATTGGAATTCTATAAAATATAATTATTGTTTGTTATCTAGTCCGTTGGCACTGCTGAAATAACATACCAGAAAAATAATCAAGTAATGGAAAGGACAGAAGAAACTTTTTTTGTATGCAAGAAAGAAGAGCTTGATTCTCAATTAGTAATAGGAATTAGTTCATCTGACCCAAATCATAGTCTGATAGAAATTTACTGAAATTGGTGTAGCTCAGTGCCAGATCATATTTTTGAGTTCATCTTTTCCAACTATTCTTTATGTACTACATTTCACAATACATTGCAAATAATGCCCTTGGGCTGCCTCTGAGAGATGTATCAATATTTCTTTTTCAAAATGTTTCTCTGAAGTTATATTTAGGTAATGCAAGATAGGGGGGCCTGGCGTAATGCAGTCCATGGGGTCGCGAAGAGTCGAACACGTCTGCGCAACTGAACAACATTTTAATGTTTTAATGTTTTTTTTTATTTTAGTGTTTTTATTGTATTTTTATTGTTGTTAGCCGCCGAGAGTCTTCGGATTTCGGCGGCATACAAATTTAATAAATAATGTGATATGAAAGCTGTAACTGATAAAGCATTACTTTCTGGGGTACATTCACATGTTTAGGGAACTTGAAAATTTTATCTATAGTTTTGAACATGCTAATCCTGCTTTTGTACTTGGTAGAAAAAATAGCAGGTTATTTAATTGGTTTAAAATGTTGGAAATTAGAACCAGCAGGCCTCTTTTGGATACATCACTTCTCCTACATAATACTGTGCCATGTGCACCTGAATTTAGAAACCTGTATATCGAGAAGGTTGATGAAAGGTCAGATCCTCCTGTCAAGGACACATAAGAAAGGTATTTGAACCCAGGTGCACTTTGAGATCATCCTTAGGGAACACAAATGAGTGTTCATTTGATAGTTTCTGGTTTCCTAATCATGCTTATCCAGTTCCTAAAGACCATGTCACCCTGCTACATATGGTATCTCCCAACTCTGCTTACTTGTTATGGAATATTGTAACCTTTAATACATAAGTATTAAATGGACAAAACATACTTGGCAATTGTGCATAATGATCGACATATACTTACCTTAATAATGTATTGTGGGAGGCTTCTCTGAAACATTGGTAAATTGGGACAAAGGAAATGTTCTCCGCAGTTTCTCATATAATTAACCAATGAAGACATGATAGATTGCTACTTGATGGAATGCAAATAAAGGGTAACTTATAAGGGAAAACAAAAAAGTAAGAGAATTTGTATTGGGGAGAGAAGAGAGGACTGAGTAAATAGAAGGAAAAGAAAGGAAACAGACAATTAGTATATTTAAACAAAGATACAAATACAGGTGGCCCCTGTAAAAAAGTAAATTATTGTTTTAGAAATAACTGTGAAGATTTTGACATACCTAGTAATAGAAAATACTTACATGTTATATTAATTTTTCATATGAGGTGCGGTGGTGCAGCGGATTAGTGCTGCCAGATATGTCATCCAGAAATGGCTGGCCGGCACTCTGGCAGGTTCGATCCGCAAGCTCTGCATGACGGGGTGAGTGCCCGTCACTTGCCTCAGCTCCTGCCTACCCAGCAGTTCGAAAGCACATGAAAATGCAAGTAGATTAATGGGGACCT
>JANHZU010007408.1:122086-133574 GCA_032468055.1 Acrochordus granulatus | reverse complement strand
TTTTTGATTAAATTTTTTGCTCGTCTTGCGAGTTTCTCGCCCTGCGAGTTTCTCGTCTTGTGAGGCACCACTGTATTTAAATTTAACAGATTTGATTTCTCCTAAGAAACAGAAAGTTGAGAAAAGTATCATTATAACAGCCAGGTATGAAGAAAAATACCAGAAAAAAAAGCCCTTACGAATACAGGCTAGTTGTCAGTAATTCTTCTGAGAGCTTAACCTTTAGCTATACAAGAACTAACATTAAAAGAAAAATTATTCTGTGTTGGTCAAAAGACTTGTCCACAGGAGAACATTCAATGATTTTCATCACTTTCTCAAGATTGCACAAATACTTTACTGTGATTAAGGTGACAGTTTGTATGGTATGTTGCCAAGTAAATTAGAGATGGTCATAGGAGTCTACTGTAAACTGCAATGACAAAAAACCTGCATTGCAGCATCACAACACAAATCCCACAATACGACAAACATGGACTTTCATGCTTGCATTCCAATGTCAATCACAAATGTGTAATCACAGGGCTGATATCACAAAGCATTCTCATGGGTTTCTCCCCTTTCAACTTCTGTGGAGTTTGTAGAAAATTGTATTGTAAGTGACTCTTGCTATTGCATGAAAATTAATTTGATACTGAGTCTGATAAAAGTACAATAGTTTTGTAATGTTCTCCTGAGTAACACTGGAAGTTCAAAATATTTTAGAATCCTTTTTGAAATATTAGATTGCCCATTTGGGATCTTTATTTTTAAAATTAAAATAAACCTTGCCTTTTTTTAAAAAAATACAGAGAGAACAATATGCATTTTTTTTAAATAATATATATATTAATATTTATTTAACACATTTTTATGCCACCAATTTCCGAAGACTCTTGGCGGCTTACATCAATTATCTATTTATACATTTGTGTGTTGCTAACCCTGCCCCCCCCGCTGGCTGGCGATGTTCACATCTGGGGCATCCTCCTCAGTTCCTGCTCTGCCCCCAGTGGGACGGAAGTCCAACTCCGACTCACTGCTCAACTCCAACTCACCGCTTCTTCTGTAGCCAGCCAGCTCCCACCGAAGTGGTACCCGTTTTATCTAATTGCCTGTTTTTACGTGCATTATAATTATAATAACCAAAGCAAACAAAACAAAGATATAATCAACCCAAAGAATGAGATATCCATAAGAATTAACTTGCTGAATTTATGTAAATCATATAACTATACCTTAAATGTAGAACCCTCAAACTGCCAGGCTCTGGTAGAGGACCTAAGATTGAGGAAGACATATTACCCATAGGCATCAGAAGGAAATTTTATGTATGTATATGTGTGCGTATGTATGTATGTTTGGTGTAGTAGTTAAGGCACCAGATTGAAAACTGGATGAGCTCCAGTCCTGTTTGAGGTGTGAAAGCCAACTGGGTGACCTTGAGCAAGTCACTTCCTCTCAGCCCTGGACAAGAAAACATATAAACGTACACAAGTATATCAAATTACATATAAAAATGTGTTTGTTCTTGTAAAATATTGTGGAATCAATAGCAAAGGGAGGGAAACAATCGTTATTTTTTTGATTAGTAGGATCACAAATGGGATCTTCTCACCATTTGCGGGGCCTTTCTGTCTTGTATGCTGAAGGAGTAGCAAAGTAAGACTTGTACTTCTAAGGCCAAACTTGTATCTGGAAGCAACGGTACCTCTATCATTTTCTATAGCTCTCTGTACCACCCTATAACTTATATCCTTTTCTAAACTTGTTTCTAAAATCTTACCACATAGGAGTGGCATGCAGGGCTTCCTTCTTTTGAAGAAGTCTGATGGCTTGACTATAGTTGTCCAGCCTGCCATGACTTGTTCTCCAGAACAAAGCCCCAGGTTTTCTTGACACTCAATCTCCCAGGCAAGAATAAAGGCGGTGGAGTCTAAAAAAGCCCCTTAAAACTCTTTGATAAGACAGTTGCCGCCTGGGACAGCTGAGGGATCAGAAGAGTGGTGGTGACCATGGCTGCATTTACACAGCTGTTGCCTTCTCGCCTCATCCCAGGGTTAACTAGCATGTCATCATGTTGTACTTTTGGATTTTCAGAAGGGATTCAATATCATTTATTTTAGGTAATCAAAGAGGAAGTCACCCTAATCACCAACCCAAGTACTTTGGAATCCCTAATTCCCCACAAAAGCAATACCTATGGACTCAGCCAAGATAGGAAGTACATTGTCCAGCAATCCACAGATGTCCCTGAGGCATCAGAGGAGAGGGATTCAGAGTGTGGGGATTAAGATTAGGATTGAGACAACATGGTAAAGGTTATGTAGAGGGCAGTACTAGTTTAATCATGGATTTAGCAGGCAGACATGCATTCAGCATGGAAGATCTTTTTTCCATAGTGAGAATATAAGGAGAGCTGTGGTTGATGAATGGATTCATTTCATGAAAAAACAATAAAAACAGCAAAAAAGACAAAGTTGTTGTGGGGCAGCCTTATCACAGATTGGTTGGGAAGATTGCTTGGCATCCATGGGTGCTAATTTCTATAGAGAAAATAGTAGGCTAGAATTTATCCTACCAGCTTCCTCAGGGAGGTGAGCTCCCACCTCTGATGATACTAGGCAGATCCACCACTTTAACAAGAGAAAGTCCATCCATCTCTAAACTATTTTTCTTCACCTGGCAAAGCACCTCTGCCATCTATTAGTGGTAGTGCCAATCTGAAATGGAATGAAATAGAGACATAGCAAAAATAATGGGATAGACTGCTCAATGCTGCTTGTATATAAATGGTACATAAATTCAAAAACAAAACAATTTTATAAGTGGGGAAATATATTTCACAAATTTCAAGCTACTTACATGTTATATTGAGATGGCTATAAAAATGGAGGTTTGGGTATGTGGTACTAATGCAACAAAAATATATTTACTGTGTTTCTTAGCTATTTTCCAAGACCATGGAATTGTAAAACAGTAACTCCATCTACTGTACTTTTGTTTGGGAATGAATTCTATGGAAGTCATGTGAGTTCCCTGAAGTCAGTAAAAGTGCATGTCATTGTGTTAAACAATAATGTCCATAAACATCAGTATTTTTAAAAGTAAAACTTCTACAATGCCTTTCCATGATTTATTTTGTCCCCTGATGGCAAAGCTTTTATTTCTGCATAGAAATTAACAAAAGTCACATTTTAACTAAGAAGACTAAGAATTACCTTAGTGCAATTTTACTGCAAATGGTTCCAAACACTGGAATATAATAGGACTGTGTGTGTGGTGAGGCTTTGGTTTACAAATACTGTATGTGACTGTGATATTTGACATGTTTTTTTTTTATTTCCATAAACAATATATGTGATTGTAGAAGACCATAAATGAGATAGACAGGAATCTGATAAATTAGAGGGCAGGGTTAGGGTTGGAAGCTGCTATAAAGTACTGTAACAAATTCAACTTTATCAGCACTCATAATAATCATAAAACATTTGTGTTTAGAAGGTAGGGAGTGAGCATCCACGTTTTTTTACATCCACAAAATTTATTCCAAACACTTCTCTTTGTTTCCTTTCTTCCAGTTATTTCTCTACAGCACCCGTTAACTACCAAATAACTTGTCGAATAATTTCCTATTACTTACAGGCTTTCTACTTTAAACATAGATTAAGAATTTGGAGATAATGGGGGTAATTAGAAGATGAGGATGGGGAAATTCACCAATCGTGCATCTGGTCTAACCATCTGATGACTTTCTACTTTCTTGGCTGAGCAGCAATCCAATTCTTTTCTGGATTTTTTTTTTGGGGGGTGGATATTTTTCTTTCCTTCTGGCTCCAACAAATGAGCAGGGAATTAAGAAAAGTGTTTGCAAGTACAGGTGAAGCACAAAAATTTCCCAATTTCCTCTGACAGGAACAGAAAAAGGGAAAGAGGGAAATTTCCCAATTTCCTCTGTACAGGTACAGAAAACTAAAACCAGAACCAGTTTTATGTACGTGTTCTGGCTATATTTTAAAAGGGGGAATCTTTACTTTTTACAACTCTACATGGCTTATAATATATAAAATGAAGCCTATAAAAACTGGCTGCTGATATATACAGCTTTCTAGACCATATGTTATCCAGAAGAAAACTGTTAGCTGTTTTTTTGCATGACAATGGGAGCCAACCTGATTTCAGGGGGCATTTTGTTCTGGGGGCAGGGGAGGGGGAGGACTGCTAAGAAGGTTCTTCTTAGTAGCAGTTCCAATCCCTGATACCTATGTTATGGGTACCTGGATACTGTATGATGGCAAAGAGATGAAAACAAGTGCATTGGGCCAGCTCTTCCATGTCATGAGAAGCAAATATACGTACGTACTCACCCTTATGATTCTTTGAAATGTATGGTATTCCAGGCATGCAAGAACACCAGTATTTTCAGTAGTATCTCTCTGGGTAATGAACATTCGTGAGACCAGAATGGTGAGGCTACATTTTTTATTATGCAGAAATGTTCAGTCGTTTCACTATCAAGTTTGGCCTCTCATTCAAGGTCCTATCTGCAAAAATCAGGACATCCACTTGATGGCAAAAAAGAAATCATCTCATGGCCATCACAATTTTTGCAGCTCTGCTGTGGTAGTCCACCTATTATTCTGCCTAGATCCAGGATCTTCACCAAATAAACACATGCATACAAACTGTAATGTTTGTTTCACTGATTTTTGTTCATTGAAAGGAATGGCACAATAAGCAGGAGTTTGGGGAAAAGATTTGGTGTATTCGATGTCTCAGTTCCTAATTTGCATGCCACTTCTTTCCTGATCAAATAATTCATTTTTCTCTTGCATTACAAGCTTTATGCACCACTACAAATAGAATACCTTCTTTAGTGTAGCTTTATTTTTAGCCACTTTCAACAGAAACTGATTAACGCTACTTAGGTCACAATCTAAGAACTATTTCCATATCCATGATACATCTTCCTTTCCCCAAATGCATACTCTTTCCTGCAAACTTTGAACTGTTATATGCATGCACATAGGAGAGCAATTAAGCAAATTCCAAGTGTATTAAAATAATTAAAAACAATATCCTTTTCTTCCTGTGTTCCTGTGGGAGAAAGCCTATATCTCTGGAAACAAAGATTGGTCTGAAGATATTAGAAACTAATAAGCAATCACAAATCAGAAGCAGGGAGAACAACTTGAATAAATTAACTCTACTAAACTAGGACACTCGGTTGATAACCTGGAGCACTTTTAAGCCTCATCTGTTTCACAGAATTGTGAAGATTAAATGGAGGAAAGGAAAAATGTAAAATAAATATAAATTCACATCTTGTTATCTCTTTAGCAATAAACATCTTTTAAATGTATATCTAAAAATGTAAAATATGAATGTGACAAATGCATATGCTCATTAGGGAGCTAGGCCAGTAGTGGAAGACCAAGGTTTGATTGGCAAGTGAGGTACAGTATCAGCCACTTTGATTAATATTGCTCACTTCACCTGATGTTTGTTTGTCAGGATTAAAATTCCAAGCTGTTTTTATCTAGTCTGTGCCATGTCCCCAAAGGACTGATCTGGATCCTGTAAATGTTCTCTTTTCAGTTCCTTGTGTCTGTATTGTAGAAGTGACGTGTGCAGATTTTTAATTACATTCCTTCCCAGAATGATTTATTAAGCTTACAGTAAATTATGATAGTAAATTAATAAAAATAATTCTCAAAATGTTCATCATTGGAAGGCAAATAGCAAAAGACATCTTGTTTTGTACTTATAGTTATGCTAGTAGTTCTTCCTAAAAGTTTGCAAGTAGCCAGCTACATGGACAAATAAATCTGTATTTTCATTTTCTTCTGAAAATATTTGTTACAATTTCTAAAGCTCCCAAACAGAATAAAGCATGTAAGACAAAATACTGTATGTAAAAGAACGCCAGCTTTACTAGGTCTGAGAAAAACTTTATATCATTACACATTTTACAAAAAAAAACTGTGACGAAGATATTACTTTAAACACAGAGCTTAACTGTAGAAAATACAGAGATGCTATGATTTACACAAAGGCTATAATAGTAGTATGGCATTAATTGTAACCTATTCCCTTTGCAGATAAATACATGTAAAGGGTTTTTAAAGTGCTTAAAAAAAGATAATGAGACCTTAGTCTTTCTGTGTTTGGCAGGAAGTATTTCTAAGAAAAGTGACATGTCTTTAAAAATAAATGCTCTGCTTTAAAACAATATGACAGCTCAGTACCTTTGAATTCAAACAATTAATTTACTTACAGCCTGATCTTCTCTGCATTGTACTCAGAGCAACTTTCTCCCAAGTAATTTCAATGCTTGACTGATTGTAGCAACTTACGTTAAGATGATATTATATGGTGTTAATTTAAGGAAGTTTCATGTGATTGTGACTTTAGAATTTTCTGTGTACTGTCTTATGAGTACAGGGAGATCTAAAAGATGTTTTTAAACCCAGAAATAAACTCATAAATAATACAATTCTATAAACAGGACAGTTGGAGGTCTCAGCCACAAAATTAACAGCAAGGATCAAAATCCATCAGCAGTTTAGAAAACAGAATATGAGGGGGGTGTGAGAGAGGCATATAACATGCACTCAGTCCAGAAAGTGAATAGAAAGGATTTTTTTTCTGTCATTGTACTTGATATGGGTCATTCAGTTGAGTTGAATAATAGGAAATTCAGAGCGGATTAAAGGCAATGCTTCCCCATTATAGAATTTGCTACCTCTAGATCAGTATTTCTTAAACTGTGGTCCTAGGAATCCCAGGAATATCGCAAGACTCTCTCAGGAGTCCGTGAGATCAAAATTATTTGCCAGTCGATATTGAAAAATAATTCAGCATTAAAATCTTATCAAACACTTGTGGGAAGGTGTAGCAACAGTGAAGGTCAATTTTAATTTTTAACACAGTAAATAGCAATAAATATAACCCATACAAATTAAAGCTCTTTTGGGGTCTGCCATAATTTTTAAAAGTGGGAAGGAGTCCAGAGAGAAGGAAGTTCCAAGAAACACTCCTTTAAATATAACATCACTGATCTATCCATTCTTATAGGGATTAAGAGGCAAATGCCTAAAAGTTGAAGACCCAACTGTTACTTGCCATATTAGTTTTATGTGATGGCTACAGCATCCTTATTGATGCAATAAGGCTTGAGAGAAGGGCATTATGGATCTCAGGTGGTTTTACTTACAAGCTTCCCAAGGGCATTTCATTATCAGCTCTGGTGGCTTGACCTGATCCTGGCTTTTTCTTCTAAGCTGAGGCCATCTGGAGTTAGCTCAGCGCTTATCATAGTACAGTACCTGCTATTTACCCAAGACATTGTTCAGTAATGTAGTTAAATCTACTAATATTTATTGTTATTTATTGCGGCATGCATACTGTATTTCTGGAGATCTGATATCCAGGACCAATTCCAGAGGGATTGGCTGTCCTAAAACAATTTCTTTGAGAGGTTTTGTCTGTATATTGTCATATGGAGAACCCTGTAATGTCAAACCAGATTGTCAGGGGCCAGGAGTTTCAAAATAGCCCTTTATCATATACCCAGTCCTATTTTTAACCCCTTGGTTGCTTTGTTGTGGTTAAGGACACAGGCTGGAGAAAGGATTCCTCATGCTAACTCTTTTGTCCTGTAGTCCCTCCCTCCCCCTGCCCTGATATTATAGGGTATTTCCAAAAGAAAAGCTTTTAAGTAGAACTTCGTACGCACGTGCACCCCAAATTTAGGATGACCGCCACAAGCATCTCTACTTGGATAGTAATTTTTTCCTATTTATATATTGATCATGTGGAAGCAGACAGGCACCCAGGCAGACAGACGGCATCAATTTCTGAAGGAGCATCAGTTTTCTTCACAGCAAGCACTACTACGCGCCAACTGAGTCTCTTAAGAGGCCTTTCTTTAGCAGTTCAGATATTTCTCTCTTGCTAGCCATATTGCAGTTGACAAACAGTTTTTCTCATCTTCTATATGCATTTACTGCAGAACACTGGCCTGTGCCCCACCCTTGTTGGTAGGCGTGCTTGGCTGGGGCCACTGGAAAAAAATCACTAAGCATTAGCAAGCAATCAAATATATGACAGACGACCACTTAGCAGCTCTTGCAATGCCTTCCATTAAGCTGTAAAGAAATAGTGGAGAAAAAAAGTACCATTTTTCTTGATTGCATGCCAAAACCTGCATCAATCACTGCAAATGTTTTTTCTCTCTCTTAAGAGCCCCTCCTTAGCATTTATTTGTATTTATTCAATTTATCCTGTAAACTGAATTCAAGGAAAGTTTTGTAATGCACATATTAAAGTAAATGTATGCAGATATACACACGCCTATTCTCAAAGTGGGACAGGAATATTTGTGGGGGTTCTGATCTCTTAGTAAGATAAAACACAACAAGGGTTTTGAGAAACGGAATAAATACCCGGCCAGCCATATTATGTACTTTTAACCCTACTGCCCTTGCATTCATTGCATCTAAATGTTGTGCTTTGTAATACCATTGCAAGTGGGAGCAATCTGTGACCTGGGAGTAGAGTTAGCCATACCCCTAGACATAACTCCAATGGGGTACATAAACAGATAAGGACAAACATGGGCTGAAATCACCACCAGGAGTCTTTGCAATATATAAACTCTCTTCTCGGGCCATTTATCATAATGGCAGTCATTTTGGTAAAGCTGAAACTATATGCATGTAACTACTCCTTTCTGTATATCTGTCTATGCATTTATATTAATCTTCCCCAACCCAGCACCTCTCATAATTCCCCAGATAGCAAGGTCAGCAGAAGGGTTATGGAAGATGAACTGCAATACATCTGGAGGGGCTCAAAATGTGTAAGGCTGATATATCTATAGACAAGTCACCTGGTTTTTGTCATTGGGGTATGATAGATATATAGGGCCAGGTGCCATTCTATCTTAGTGAAGATGTGTGCATAATGCGTGCATATTAGCACTGAGAGTCTCCGGATTTTGGGGGCATACAAATTTAATTAATTAATTAAGGAAGCACACTTAGAATCATAAACTGGAAATCTTTCTTTGGGCTCTCATTGCTAACTAGAATTACCAGTCTGATTTCTGAGAAATGGATCTTAAGTGAAGAGGAAACTTGTCTTCACATTTATTGTCCACCTCTTCAGGATACATTTGTAGTAAAACCTTGTTCTCCGTATATGAATAGCAGGATTCATATATCATGCTAAACCATGACTGTTCTAGATATAGTTTGCAGAACAAACTACAGTGACCTGGTTCATACATAATGCCAAATCATAAAACATGCTTTACAAATCACCACAGCTGCATTAACATACCATGTGAAGTCAAAACCAAACCAACAGTAAGTGTGTAACTGTAACCTACATGCCTGGTAAGCAGGGAAATACGCACTTGTGGATGAATATGATTCCATATGTATGTACTTAAATAAAAATGGCCTTGACTGTCCATGGATCCTGCAGTTGGCTTTACCATTTTATACATTTTTTAAATGGATGATTATACTTCAGCTTTTTCTTAGCCAGAT
Source organism: Acrochordus granulatus (assembly GCA_032468055.1). NCBI lineage: Eukaryota > Metazoa > Chordata > Lepidosauria > Squamata > Acrochordidae > Acrochordus > Acrochordus granulatus. Next base: position 124,038 of record JANHZU010007408.1, on the reverse strand, counting down.
GTCATACAGATATGTATTGAATTTTGTTTTTTCCTTCCTAAAATCTGAAAACGTAGCCAAGCTTGCTTATGTGATGTTTCCTTTCATCACCATTATCAATATTCTCCGGGTGCACTGACTCTGAGACAGAGGAGGCATCAAGGGATGTTGCATGAAAGCCAGCCGCTTCTTACTAATCACCATGACCCCTCTAACTCATGGGGCTGATTTACAAGCAGGGTGACGTGAGACTTTTTTTTATTTTTCTCTATGCATCTGCAGATTTGCCAACTTCAAGCCCTTCTAGACCTGGGGTGTTGATTTTCCTGAGAAGTAGATCCATGCATCCCTACACCGTGGCCTCACCAGATAGGATGAGTGGCTCAGATAATGGACTGGATGAAACGGAGCTCAGCATCACGCTCACTCTCCGGATGCTTATGCATGGAAAGGTAAGTACATTAGGACCGCCATATCAGGCTTTAGTCTTGATTTCGAGACAGTCAGTGATAAATCTTGATGGGGCACACTGTCAAGGAATTATTATTTTGCAAATCCCAGTGCTAAAGCCTAGTAAGCGACAGTAATGTTCCCAAATTTGTACAGGAGTTTGGAATATTCTTCCCAATTTACAGTACAATATTTTTTGACACTCTACGGAGACTCTTGAGGTGTAGTTGTGAACTAATCAATTAAAACAAAATAGTGGGTTAAACTGCCAAGGTGACCAGATTAACACGTACAAATTCAACATTATATTTTTTAAAAAGTTCCATAATGCTAGACTCTTAACGGATTCAGATATCTCCATTTCTCTTGTCTCTGCAGGAAGTTGGCAGTATCATAGGCAAGGTAAGAATGATGCAGGTCGCTCTGTGTGCTTCCACAATTTCTTTGCTGTCCTTCCATCTAAGACTAACTGCCTTTGTTATCCTTAATCTTATAGAAAGGAGAGACTGTGAAGAAGATACGAGAACAGGTAAGTAATGTGATGAAAAATAGGATGGGTGATCTATTCCAGTGTTTCTCGGCCTCAACAACTTTAGATGTGTGAACTCAATTACTCCCCAGCTAGCATGGGGAATTCTGGGAGCTGAAGTCCATGCATCTCAAAGTTGCTGAGCGTGAGAAGCATCTATCTATTCTATAGTTCTAGCTGGATGGATTTCTAATAAATACAAAAATCTACTGTGGAGAAAGTGAGGAGGCAGCATGAGGATCAAGAGCAATGTGCTGGAGAATGAGGAGAGACAGAAAGCAGGCGAGCCTAAACAGATCTTGTTAGTTCCTATTTTTCTGAATGTGATTTATAATTATTCTAAACTACACATTCCATAATGAATATACTTCCCTACAAAGTTAAACACTGTAGTAGATGAGATCAGTATTTCTGTCCTCAGAGACACTTTAATACTGTACTGCATGAACCTGCGTAGTGTTGTGCTCTTTCCTTTCAAAATTATTGGGCCATTTTTTGAAGCTTTGCATCAAAAAATTCTCTATCGATAGTTAACTGCTGCTATTGGATCTGCCCGTTTTATTTCAAGATTAATCTAGGTTAAACTCATAATCCAAAAGACTTCATGGGAATCGCACTGAAAAATAGAAATGATCAAAAACAGAATTTATTATCTGTTTAAACATATTACTGCATTCTATTGATGCAGTAAGAGGAAACTAAGTCAGAGGACACGATAGATATGAATACTGTTGACTTTATTCTGTCATGAAATGAGAAGATTTGATTCTCATTTGGAGATTTTTTTCTTCTTCCATTCAGTCATGTCCAGTTTTCAGAGACTGCCTGCACGGATCCCTGCAGGTTTCTTGGCAAGGCTTTTCAGGAGTGGCTTACCACTGCCTCCTCCCTAAGGCTGAGAGTGAGTGACTAGCCCAAGGTCACCCAGCTGGCTTTGTGCCTAAGGCAGGACTAGAATTCGGCAGTCTCCTGGTTTCTAGTCTGATGCCTTAAC
>JANHZU010007408.1:82456-94021 GCA_032468055.1 Acrochordus granulatus | reverse complement strand
CTTGATGAGGGTGAAAGAGGAGAATGCAAAAGCTGGCTTGAAACTCAACATTAAAAAAACTAAGATCATGGCAACCGTTCCCATCACCTCTAGGAAACAGAAGGGAAAGAAATGGAAGCAGTGACAGATTTTACCTTTTTGGGCTCCAAGATTACTGCAAATAGTGACTGAAGCCATGAAATTAAAAAACACTTGCTCCTTGGGAGATAAATAAAAATAAACCTAGACAGCATATTAAAAAGCAGAGATATAACTTTGCTAACAAAGGTCAATATAATCAAGGCTATGGTTTTCCCAGTAGTGATGTATGGCTGTGAGAGCTGGACCATAAGGAAGGCTGGGCACCAAAGAATTGATGTCTTTGAATTGTGGTTCTGGAGAAGACTCTTGAGAGTCCCTTTGACTGCAAGGAGATGAAACCAGTAAATCCTAAAGGACATCAACCGTGATTGTTCATTGGAAGGACAGTTACTAAATCTGAAGCTGAAATACCTCAACCATCTAATGCAAAGAGAGGACTCATTGGAAAAGCCCATTATGCTGGGAAAGATTGAAGGCAAAAGTAGAAGGGGACGGCAGAGGATGAGATGGCTAGATAGCATCATGCAATGGAAGTGGGTTTGGGCAAGCTCTGGGAGTTAGTGGAGGGCAGGGAGGCCTGGTGTGCTGTGGTCCATGGGTTTGCTAAGAGTCAGATACAGATGAGCAACTGAATAAAAACATAACCCATTTCATCATCTCAATTGTCTCTATTTCAACTATACTTTCTCAGATGCACTAAGACATAGGAACTCAGGATTAGTACCTTTTGGTTCTCTTTGGAGTCTCACTGAGGGACCAAGATCTACAATATGATTGCTCCCTCCCTCCCTCCCTCCCTCAACCATTGAAGGTGGCAGTTACCATCTGTCACCGACACAAACTTAAAAATACTAACAGATACCATTTGAAATAACCAACATAAGAATTGTGAGCCAGTCTTCCTCTGCCCACTAAAAACTGTTGCTTCCCCACTTCATTCAAAGGATTAAGATATAGCTGAGATTTGGAGAGGAAGTGGAAAACTTAGGATATAGGTGACAGTTTGGATTTGTGACATCCTTTTTTTCAAGGTTATCTTATTTCACTTTGTTAGGATCCATCCTTAATCGGGAAAAATAGAATCAACACAGAACTTTTGTTCAATTTGAAAAGCTCAAGAACCATCACAAATGTAAAAAAGTCTTCCTTTTATTAGGAACTTCTGTATTAGGACTTTTCCCAAGTTATTATTGCATAGGAAACAGTAGTTTTTATATGCTGGATGTGATTCAGAGAACATTATATTATTCTTCATCTGAATTCCTCCCAAGATCAGAATCTTCTCTGTACTGCACAGTGCTGAATTACAGGAAATTACAATTTTGCCTTTTTTCTCAACTATGGGAGAAGAATAATTATTTTATCTGTGTCATTGACCATAATAATTTCCACAAGTCTGTCTTCTCTCCTTTGTCATATAAAAGAAGTCAAAGCAGTCTACCGCTGGTCTATATTTTTGGAGCCTGGGCAGTTCTGTTCAACAGCATTGGGGCACATATTATTTTCTTCAGGAAAAAGCAGCTTTACCTTAAGTATATAAACTAAGCAAGCTATCTGTCACCAAACTAAATCTGCCTGTTCCACTATGTGAATAGGAAGGAAGACCACTTTTGGTGCTGACATGGGTTAAAATTGTATTTTAAGAAAACACTTTGGAGGGTTTTCTAACCCCCTCCCAAATTATATAAGTCTCTACAAGTATTGTTAAAATGTCAGATCTATGCACAAAACTACCCTAGTGAGTTCAATCTAACCGCTTGTTAGTGCAACTGCCTCCAAGTCATCACTTACACTCTTTCTAGCTACCGGAAAAAGAGAGTATGCTGGCAACTCATGTAGTACATTTCTACTTACACTTAAGAGAAAGCCATTGCTCAGCTAACAATCCTTCTCGTAAAGAAAGCTTGCTCAATATTTTCAGTGCAGAAGTAAATAAATGCAAAGCCAGAAGGAAAGAAATATGGAAATTACAGAAACACAATACGGTATTCTTTCTTCAGTTGGTTTCTTCTGGGATTTGTCCTGGGATTCTGAATCCCGTAGCAGTCTGATCCAAATTGTTCCTGGGGCTGGAATTAACATAGCTGGAATGGTTCTCTATTGAGCAACTAGTCCTCTGGAGGAACTGGAAGAAATTCTCATGGATAGAGCCTTCTGGGCTGGAGATACAAAAGTCCTGGTTCAGAGGCTTGCTCAGGCAGTGTCGTCCCATCTTGGCCAGTTCTTCCCTGATCTGGCGGTTTAGCAACCCATAGAAGAAAGGATTGATCGCAAAGGAAGAATAAGCTAGCCAGGTCACAACTATTTCAATAGAATCAGGGACTGAAGTGGCAGAGGTGAAGGAGCAGTGGAGGTGGAAAGAGAAAAAAGGAAGCCAACAGCAGAGAAACTGGCCTACAATCAGCACCAAGGTCAAGGCTGCTTTATTCCCACCAAAAAAACGCTCAGGAGACAGTCTTGGAGGTACATTCCTGGTAGTGATGATGGTGACTTGGCTGTGAATGGACTCTGATCTTTGTCTGGGTGCAGCTGTCCAGGATGGGACAGGAATATGCTGCAAGGATGCAATACGAGCCACTTTGTAGATGCTACCATATACTGCAAAGATAATTAAACTGGGCAAAATGAAGCAGAGGATGCTAAAGATAATCACAAAAATCTTCTTGTGGGCTCCAGGGCTCCAGTTAACAGTACATTTACTGGCACTGCTAGCACCATTTTCTTGGGGCCAGCCTACTAATGACAGAGCAGCAACCAGCATAGACTTAATCCAGATGAAAACCACAACAGTAATGGCCAGCTCAGTAGTCATTTTAACTTCATATCTCATGGGGTGGACAATATAGTAGTATCGTTCAATGCTGATAACAGAGATGGTGAGAATGGAAGCACTGATGAAACAAACATTCAAGAAAATCAGTGTTTGGCACTCAGCAATGCTATACAAAATTCTGTTGAAGCAGGTGGAACTGGAGATAATCCCCAGCGGCATAATGAAAATAGCTGACAACAGATCTACAAGACAGAGATGGCAGACAAAGATGAACTTCCTAAGGAGAGGTGTTTTGAGAATAACAACCAGGACTGCTGTGTTGGCAACCAAGGCAATGACACTGAGCATGACCATGAAGAAAACACCAATGGCCTCCTGGAACTGGGATACTCCAAAGGCATCAAGTCCATGAGTAGAGTTAATCTTAGTTTTGTTTACCATCATTCCGAGGAAGTCTGTTTCTAGGTAGCCTGGCTTTTAACAACAAGAAGTGCCAGGGGATGCCTAGGGTGCATGCCAATACCACTCTCCCTTTATTTGGTGTCTCTCAATTCCTGTGGAAGAAAGAAAAACAATATTAGCAAAACAATGAGTGAGACAGAATGGAATGAAATGAAATTTCATTGCCTTCAGTGAGGCACGTTGACTCTATCACACAGTGGCTCTGCCAGGCTACAGACTGGGAAGATGACAAACAACCTCGAAGAAGGCAGTGGAAACCACTGCAGAAGTAAGCAGATATGACTTGGAAGAGGGATTCAACAACCCTTATCTAAACACATCCTAGCCCAGATAGACAGGAAGGGGTGAGGAAAAAACTCAAGACTGCCCCACCTTGCTTCTTTTTAGTATAAAAGGGGAGAATGAAAATCTCTTCCAAGATTATGTTGTTATACCCTCAACAACAGAGATCTAATATTTCATGCAGAATCTGTTTCCTAACTTAGTTTCCCTGGGAGGCCTGAACCACTTCTATACTCTTAACTTAGAAAACACACCTATCCATATGATACAGAGGCTAGTTTTGTACAACTGCAGGATGGATAGTTCGGGTCCGTTTGTAACTTACATGACCAAGCCACCATGTGAAATGATTACATGTGGTTTACTTGTTTGGATATTGCATCACAGCAACTTGGGATGGATTATCCCAGCCACACAAAACAGTAAGATAATGCAGAAGGGACCGCTCCTTAGTTCTCCTTTAGGAAGTTAGCTAAGTGGAGGTAGTTAGAAAATGTGTGGATTATAGATTTCTGTTAGGACCCAACAATTTCCCTCAATCACTGAAGCACAAGGCTATTTGTTACTCTAATTACTGCAACCAGCTGTGATTTTCTCCTTCCAGATCAATGATGATGAGGCAATTAAAATGGTTCCTTTTATAAATTGTGTAATAAGGCTCACGACTCCAAAGAAGTCCTACTCACTGTGCTCAGTCGTTTACTCTCAGGTTACTATTTGCTGTCCTCAGTCAGATGTATGTATTTTGACATTCTGAATTAGTGTAGGAAATTATACAGCAAACATAGCACTGGATGCTTTACTTCATTTTAAAAACAAGCTTCTAGCCCACATGACTAAATAAGAAAGCAGTCTGTAGAAAATGTCTAATGAATTTCAAAATCTACCTCTAATTTTTTCAGGGGTTCAGAGTTGAATTTCAGCTCCATGTCAGTTCCCAGATAAACATGGGCAACATAAAGCACTAGCAAAATTGTGGGTAGCCCCTAAGTCTAATTTTTATAACATTTCCACTGTGATTACAAGAAACATTCTAACTGATTTCCTACAGTAATAAGCATAGGGCATTTTATTTGTTTTCTACACCAGTGAGTGTGACATAGCTGCAGCGAAGAAGAAAATTCATTCCAACCAAGAACCTTTCTGAAGCTGCTGTAACTTTTCAATTTGCTTCATTGCATTACTGCTAATGTTTAAACTGATGTTTTAATTAGTGCTAAAATAATGGTCATATGTATGCTTGAAATCTAATGTTATAAGCACTATAATGCTAAATGGTAGCCTTAACAATGATGGGAAAAATCACCTGGAGGAATAAATGGCAGCCGTCAGGAGTGGTTTCTAAAAAGCATTTTTTTATAAAGCTTTCCTTTGAGGGGCGCAGTGGTTGAGCAGTTTCACTTGAAGCATGACCTCTATAGCGAACTAATAAATATATTTCCCTAAGTATATAGCTATATTATGAAGATAAAATAGTGCTCTTTGCATTGGTTGGTGACTCAGTGATGACTGATGTGAGAGAGTTGCTATATCACTCATCACTGCCCACATCAAAATCTTATTTTTACAAAACCAGAAACACTGGTCCGCTTGAGGCAGCAGCATTGCTCTTTTGGGGGGCAGAAATCCAGATTTCACATGATAGCATTTGGTAGGTATGTGCTAAAAAGGAAGGAACAGGGTATTGCAACTGCATAGTTAAATGAGCATGTGTCATTCATTCTAAAAACATCACTAATAAACTCTAAACAGCAGCCTTGAGAACATCAGCAAAAAAGAAGAACAAGATATTTGGGTAGTTATTATTTAGCATTCTCTCTGAAAACATAGCTTGGACTATGAAACAGCCTGTTTTCTTCTCCTATTAGTGCACAAGGAAAGTTTGCTTTTTCAGTCAATGATGCTGCCTTTAAAAGATTCTAGTTTGTTCTGATCTCTTAAGTGGAACTTTTTTTCCAGTTATGTTGGCAGAAAAATCCAGGCAAGTCCAAGCCATAATTTGAACAAATGGTTGGCCCCAAGTCACTTAGTGAACTTCCAAGGTAGAGAATTAACTTAAACCCAAATCTTCCCAATTCTCAAATAATCTTCATATATTTTTCTTTCCTGCAGTTGTTCTCTTTTTGCCCTCATTTTATTCATGCTTTTCTTTTTTCCAAGTCTTTGTTTCCAAAATTCTGCTCTTGACTACCAAAAATTGTGTGTCCCATATTCTGAACTTTTCATCATCCTTATATCCTTCAATAATGCTCCCAATTTTTCATCATAATACCAATCATGCTTTCAGATTTACATTCTTTTATAATTTGCATCAATGAATAGACTTATACATTCTCATAGCCATAGGAATGTCTATTTTTCCTTTCTTTCATTTCACTTGTTAATTCATATTCTTGCCATTTACTCCTCTTCTGCCCCAAGGCCAATTTTCCATATGCCATGGTCATGTCAGATTATAGACATTCAGTGCCTCTATCTGCTTTGGTCAATCAAAACTTCTTCATAACATTTTTTATTATGATGGGGAAGGTGTGGATTAAGCCATCAGACACAGTTATATCTGTTTCTCTTCTAATAGTAAGAGAGTCAGTATCAATTTGAGCACATTTGGACCAAAATGGTACAAGTACAACCAAAGCCCAGTTTTATTCCAAACACGTTTATTATTATTTTAGGCAAATTGTCTAATCTAGAAAATTACCTTGCAAACTAGCATCATGTTGTCCTATATATATGTTGTATAACAACATATTCAGGATACTTAATATTATTTATTAAATTTACATTCTGCATTTCTGTGTATGTGACACTCAACTACCTTTCAGCAGTTAAAAATACAAAGTATAAAACAAGAATAAAAACAATACAATTAAAATTTAATTGTAAATTTAACATTGGTGTCATTAAAGTCAAATTCAATTCAAATATGAATTAAAAACTTATTGAAAGAAATAGGTTTTCACCATTTTCCTAAATACAAGAAGAATGGTGGATATAAGGATATTCCTTAGTTAGATAGTTCCCTCGCCCAAAGAGGTATTAATCAGATTCTGAGTCAATGGGGCCAGTCCTGGCCTGTCTGATTTAATCAGTGAGAAGGAGCAAGATTTGAGCACTCTGTCCATATCCTTGAGATACTGAAATTGAAAATAACTCATGTGAACAGGATAAGCAGTTTTACAAGAGACCTCCCAATGACTTACCTTAACTCTGGAGACCAAATCCTGTTGATTTTATGTGCAAGAACCCCAAAAATTTCCTTATAACTGCATCTCAGTTCTGACTCCCCTTCTCTACCACCTTGATAGATATGCAACATAGAACTCAGTATGGAAAGTATCACCAGCCTGTCTTATACTGATGCAATGAAAGCAGAGAAGGATACTTTCACTACATCCCCTGCATAATTGTTGTTGTGAGCCACCCAGAGTTGCTTAAAATGAGCAGCTATATAAATCTGTTAATCAAATAAAGAAATAATGTAGACTGCAAATGGGCCTGAAAGAGAACCTGGCAACTGTGGTGTTGCTTAAGCTCTGCTGAAGAGGAAGGGAAACTTCAAAGCAATAATGTGAATGATCCAGGCTATCTTCATGAAGTTCAGCTATTAGACATGGGCATAATAATTTTCGAGTGGTGATCATAATTCAGAAAAAGGATGATCTCTTCTCCAAGATTTTGTAAATCTAAAAAAATATGTACTGGAAGGGTTTATATTGGATTTTATCTAATCCCATAAAATCCTCCCCTAAAATACAACATACCACTTTGGCCTGAAATTTAATGCCTGAATTCACTGCCAATTTTATTTCAATCAGTGAGGTCACATATGTACCCCCACTGATGCACAAACATGTGAATGAGTTTAATTGCAGTGCTCTTATAGGTGTGCTATTATATTTACAAGCCAATTATTTTCTTTCTAGGAAACAAACTAGAAAGCCTTATGTATATAAACATATTTATCTGTAGGTGCTTGTGTGTATGCGTGTGTATCTAGGAAAGAGAAGGGGATAAATAAGCGTATATATAGGTATGGCTTATTTGTCCTCTTTCCTAGAAAGAAGGTCATTAGCTTGTATACATACTAGTATATCTATAAAAGCATTTTACTTACACTGGCATAACTGCTCCCTTTCACTTACAATTAAAGACAAGGATGAAAACATGATCCCAGACAGTCTGTTCTGGGATGACTCCTACTAAAGTTCTGAGAAGGCTCCTCTATGACTTCCCATCTAGAGTCCCGAGCTACCTAGTCAGGTAATTCTTCTTTAGACTGTGTTTCTACAGCAACTCCACATTGGGTGAAATAAGCCTTAATAACAAAGGCTTATGATTTGCTTCAGAGCAACCACCAGACAATTTCAGCAGATCCCTTGCAAGACTCAGCAGCAGTTTGGGCCTGTAACATTGGCTGTTCTTTTAGGATCATCCCTTTTTGTCATCTTATTGATCCTTGGCAATAAAGTCTCAAGCTGGTTAACAAGTGAAAAATGGAAACAGAGCAGAAATCAAACATATTGGGGGGCAGGCATATGAAAAATGAATAAACTTGGCAAAGGACAGCATTGGAGGCTTAGATTGTGGAGTATAACATTTTTGAAAAAGACATGAGCAAACCATTTTCATACCATTGCCAAAATCTCTTCACTGATATGTCCATGAAGAGGACTTAAGGACTCAATTCAAACCTGATAGACTTATATCCCCCAGTGTCCTGCCAGGTATTCATACACTGACACAGCATGGAATTAATTCCAGAAACTTGATTTCTAGCATCAGGATGGTTACTAACATTGATCTTTATATCAAAGTTAAATTGCTACTACCCTGCACATCTGACCCTCCCCTGCTTTGGAGGTTTTCTTTTTGACAGTAGAGAGAACTGGAGATTGAAGGCAGAATAGAGCTTCTCACCTGAAGCAACAGCTCCAGATCACTTCAAAATAATGCTAATTCCAATGTTTGCAGTCTATTATACCCAGTCTTCTCCTGGAAATGAATTTCTACAGGGAGCCTGTAACAGCCCTCTTGGAAGTTTTCAATTGTGACTCATTCTGGCATGGTATAAGGGGATAGTTGGGATATTGTCATCAAATATTCTTAATATTCTCTATTAAGAAGAAAATGTTGAAGATTTCTTGGGGGAAAATCCTTGTTTAGTTTTCATTTTAAAATTTAAAAATGAACTGTACAGGAAACTTTCCTTAATTATATTCATATTTCTTCTATTCACCTTCCTGCACTCCCTTACCCCTACTTACCTATCTTTCTTTTCTTCTCTTTGTGATGAACAGCCATGGAAGGGAGTTACCATAATTGAGTGTCAGTTGAAATACCCTGTGAGTATCTCTATCTATGGTGGCCATAAGAAAATGGTTCCCCAAATAAATCTGGAAATCCAAAGCAGCATGAAGTTTAGAGTACAAGAAGAGGGAGAAAAGAAAATATCTCCTCATCAAAATTGCAGAAAAGAAAAACTGTAATAGGTCTGAAATAAAGGAGGATTTATTTTTTATGTAAAAAAAGTTCTATAATTTTAATTCCAGTTTTGAAAGCACATTGATAAACATGTCTGTTTTTTCTGGAATTCAACACCTTAAGATATCCTAGAATTAAAATGTAAAAATGTAAAAGAGATCCTTTTTTGTTAAAGGCTTGAAGACATATTTGAAATGAAAAGATTATATTATACTTTCTCTTCTTTTAAAAAAAAGCTTCTGATGATCCCTACCATTTCCAGCTCAGGTTGCTTCTGGACTGACAGCTTCATATCAGTCTATGGGGATTTGCAATCATTTTCTCCCTTAACACATTATTTGGAAGAGGGGGAAAGCAGCTAAGAAAATAGACAGCAGGTTATGCTGGAAAGCTTGAATAAGGTTGAGATATTTCACCATAAAAGCCTAACCTGGAAACACCAGCAGTTTTCAATCTACTTCCTTCCCAGAACATCCCATAAAGAAGTACCTTACCAAACTCCAGTCCACCATCAGGTTCTTTTGTGGCCAGCAGTAATACCAGATTTGGTTTCCTCCTGATCAGTGAGATCTTCATAACTAACTGGCATGGCTTAGAGCCACTTCAGCCTGCCACTTGCGGGATATTCAAGATCTTTGTGCCAGATGTTCATGAACGATGGGGTTCTTTTTCTTGGGCAGCAGACTGATGAAATCTCTGGCTTGGTACCAACACCTTTAAGGAGCAAGGACTGTTGTCCTCTTGTTTGCAATGACCAGCTTTGTTTGTGGAATCAAATTTCTTTCCTGCTGTAGAAGAAGCACTTACACCTTGAAGACAAGTTGGTGAAGATGCATAATATCTCTGGGAAGATGTTCCATACTTCTTATGATATTGTCAGATTCTCTACATCTGGAAGGGAGCTGGGAGGAATGGCTGCTGCTGTAACTGTTCCAGTAGCAGTTGCTGGTTGTTTCTTCACTGTGGATGGCACAGGCTGTCACATCTGGGCTCTGTGTGGCCTTTTTAAGCACTGTCTGTCATTCACACAGAGAAGTCTACTGGGTCCTAAATACCTCCTACAGTGATGCACAGTGCAGATTGCTTGATCCTAATTCTGTAAGAAGGGATGAGTCTGAAGGCACAATTCTCAACTCACGGGGTGTTGATGGCAAATCAGTGGTATTCTTTGCCAGCTCCCTGGGATCTCTATAGTATTACCGTATGCTGGGCTTGACAATTCTAAAAAAATACTGATTGGTATTGGCAATCATGAATGCACTTTTTATTTTGCTCTGGCTTTGATGGGAAATTTGACATATGTATCCATGTCCATCAATTAAAACACATATTAAGTAACTGACAGTTTTTTTCTTTTATTTATTATCCCAGATGGCTCAGAGCAGAAGCAGACAAACGGTTGCCTTCTAGATACCTTGATGTTCAACTCACATTGGTTCCAATTAGCATGGCTAATCATTACTGGAATTATAGTCTAAACTATCTGGGGCCCCAATTTTCTTATAGTAGTGCTGCCCTACTGTCAGAGAGAATGTCTAGAAAAAAAAATCAGACTAGTCATGATATCCATGGAAGTCTTTACCCATGAATATAAACCTATCAATAAGTGCAACATTGATTGATATGCCAGTGTAAGCTTGTCGCTCCCAGCTCAGTCTCCAGACACATGCTGTTAGGTGAGTTTACCACTTCCTGGCTTCCTGCCCAATCTGCAGTTTTAGTCTTTAAAATTATTGTGCTAAAAAGAGAGAGAAATAAATGAGAAGCAGGAATGCTGCAAAGCTAAATCCTAGCCTCCAGCAGACACTATTTGAGAACACCTCTAGGCCACAACTGAATTTCAGAAGCTGTTCCAGTAAATTGAAAGAAAATATAGCTGCATCTCAGTGCTTCTTCTTTGTTGTTGTTCAGTCACTAAGTCGTGACCGATTCTTTGAGACTCCATGGACCACAGTACACCAGGCCTCCCCATCCTCCACTATATCCCAGAGCTTGCCCAAACCCACTCCCATTGCATCGATGATGTTATCTGACCATTTTTCCTCTGCCATCCCCTTCTCCTTTTGCCTTCAATCTTTCCCAGCATCATGGGCTTTCCCAATGAGTCCTCCGTTCGCATTAGGTGGCCAAAGAATTTGAGCTTCAGCTTCAGTATCTGTCCCTCCAATGAGCAATCAGGGTTGATTTCCTTTAGGATTTAGCAGTCCAAGGGACTCTCAAGAATCTTCTCCAGCACTACAATTCAAAGGCATCAGTTCTTCGGTGCTCAGCCTTATGATCCAATTCTCACAGCTGTATCTTACTACTGGGAAAATCATAGCTTTGATTATATGGACCTTTGTTGGCAAGGGGATGTCTCTGCTTTATATGCTGTCAAGGTTTGCCATAGCTTTCCTCCCAAGGAGTAAGTGTCTTTTGATTTCATGGCTGCAGTCACCATCTGCAGTGATCTTGGAGCCCAAGAAGGTGAAATCTGCCACTGC
>JANHZU010007408.1:63489-73842 GCA_032468055.1 Acrochordus granulatus | reverse complement strand
TGGGGACATGAAAGCAAATGCAAATTAAGAAACTGAGAGGATTAACATAAGCTAATCAGGCTGCAAATGATCAAACTGCAAGTCTTTTACATTTACCCGGTTCAGTGCGGCCACAAGCTCGGACACTATCATAACCAGCTGGGGGCCTGCACAAAGAACTATCATCCTGAGTTATGAAATATTCCTTGCCCAGGGCCACTTCGTTCAGAAACATGATTCCCTCCTGGTTGGAGGTGGTGCCCACTGCAAAGAGAGAAAGGGAGACACTCATCTCATTAGAAAAGTGACAGAGAGCTTTCTACTACCAGGGTATGAGTCTCGTACATCTCTGACATTGTACCAGGTTTTTCATTGTATTCTGGGCTCATGAGCAGAAATTCCTGCAGTCAAATGTCCTCCAAATACAATACATTCATTCATGTTGGATAATGCTGAAGGTTTTTACTTGGATATCCCATTTCTTTGCTCTACACTGATACATTTCACATAAAGCCCTTGACCCACCCAAATGCTATGCATATGAACTTTGAATTCTGCCTCCTAGGGAGGACATCTTATCCATCTTAACCCCTTTCTCACTTGGGAAAGAGTTGAGTGAGTATAATATAAGTAGTAAGAGGTTGAAGTGTTCGTTCTTGGACAGCCAGTTGGCCTGCCCTTCACCCTTCCTGTTTACTAAAACCTGATCTGAAAGTGAATTTAAAAATGACTAGCTATAAGAATATGGAAAATGGTGTTACACTAGATATACAAAAGAAACTAGCAGCTTTCTTAGTAATTAAAAGGGATACACAAATAACACATCAAAAGAGTGACCTGGATAATTTTCCTACCATGAATTTACAAAAGAAGCTCGTTAAAGCTTTGAAGAATTTTATGAAAAGGGGCAAAGAAAAGCTGAAAACTAAATCAAGTTCTAAGATGTTATCTGAAGAGATTAAAAATTAAATATTGTTAAAAGTTAAAGGAATATAAAGTAGATTTATTTGATCAAGATTAAAATAGATATGTTTCTATGTCAGGTAACCCTTAATGGACTTTTGCTGATCAGGACTGGAATGATGAGATTTTAAGGATTTGTTTATAGATAGGAGATGGGATATGGGAAGAAAAGGTAATTTTAAAAGAAAATAATAACTAAAATTGTTTATACTTGATGTGATGTAATTTCTTTTATATTTCATTTTATATTTTTCCTTTCTTTTCTATTTTTTCTCCTTTATTTTCTGTACTTTTTAGTTTTGAATTCTTTTATTTTTTAGTTTGTATTAGTTTTTTTGTTATTGTCGTCATTTTTTAATAAAATTATTCAATAAAAATTATACATAAACCCAACTGAATGATTTTGGGCCAGCCATTTCCTCTCAGGGAGGAGACAATGGCAAACCCCTTCTGAAATCTTGCTAGGAAAACTGCAAGGACTTGTCTAAGCAGTTGCTCAGAGTCAACAGTGACTCAAAGGTATATATACACTCAAAAGATAAAACAAGTATCATAGCTATGACAGCTTTTTAAGGTATTTCAACACAGATGTGATATCAGGAGACAAATTATTATTATTTCATATATGAGAAAGTGACTAGCCCTAGAGCACCCAATTGGCTTTGGGCCTAAGGTGAGACGAGAACTCATGACTTGGGTTTCTTGAATGATTCCTTAACCACTACCCCAAACTGGCTCTCATGCAGTCCCCATGTAAGATAGACAGATTGTAGATAAGACAGATTGTAGATAAGATAGACAGATTGTACATAGATAGAGACTGGTCTATGTCTGTTCTGTGTGTTATCCATGTATGTATATGTGTATATGTGTGTGTACACACATAGACACACACATACTGTACTGTGCAAAAGTCTTAGGCCACCACTCACTTTTGTTGTTTATTTAAAAAAAGTTTTTTTGCTAAAACTTTTGTTTTAGCAAAGTTTTAATGACCATCCATAATTTTCAGGCTCCGTATTAGGATTCAAACAGAAAATACAATAAATATGTATACAAAATTTAAACAGAATTTTCAGAACAAAATGGCTTCTTCAGGTAAAACACAGTATTTAGTGTGACCTCCCTTGGCTCTAAGTACCTCTTGAGGTCTTCTGGGGAGACTGTCCTGAAGTGTTCTGAGGAAATCTTCTAATATATTAGACCAGGCTTCTTTCAGCACTTCCCAGAGTTCCTCTTTAGAATTAGCTTGTATTTTCTCTCTTTTATTTCTCTGTCCAGGTGATCCCATTCTGTCTCCATAATATTCAGGTCTGAACTTTGTGGAGGTCAGTCCATGATCATCAGCATTTTATCAGCTGTTTTCCTTACTAAATATGATTTCATGGCAATAGCAGTGTGCTTGGGATTGTTCCCATGCTGAAAAATTCCCAACCAGGTGCTTTCCAGAAGAAATGGCAGGATGAGTTAAAACCTGTCTGTACTTTTCAGGATTCATGATCCCATCAATACGGACAATATCACCAACATCACTGGCAGAAATGCAGCCCCAAACCAGGACAGACCCTCTACCATGTTTCACTGAAGGCTGTAGGCATTATTCATCCATCTCTCTCCAACTCACATATTGTCAACGATTGAACCGAAAAAAATTATGTCTATCAACTTCTGTGATCTGGAGCATTCCATTTAGGCTTATGGGAGCCAGGTGCCTACTGTTGCTCAAGTGTAAGGGGAAGTCACGCTAAAAACTTGCCACTTTAGCCTAGAGAAGCTGTTTTTTCTTTTTCCTGTTTCTGAATATTGCATACAAATTTTCAGGATTTTCTGACTGTATTCTGATAAAGAGACTGAGACATAATTTTATATGGTCATTATATCATTGCTAAAACAACAAATTTAATGATGGCCTAACATTTTTGCACAGTGCTGTGTGTCTCTGTGTGTGCATGTGCGTGTATGTATAAAGAAAAATTCAAGATGGTGAACCTATTTAATACTCCTTCCCCCTCCTATTTTTCCCACAGCAATAACCTTGTGAGATGAGCTGGGCTGAGAAAGAATGACTCGCCCAAAGTCACCCAGTCAGCTTTCATGCCTAAGGAAAGCCTAGAACTCAGTTCTCCTAGTTTATATACCAAACTAGCTGTTTTGTTACTCCTTCCCTTATATTATTCTTAGGATATAGAAGCATAGTGAGGAGAGCTTGCTATCAATGGAAGAGCAGCAAATAGAATAATACTGGTCTCACCATAGCCTGCTGATTTACTGTTCTCAGAAGCAAAATAAATTCCCTTGCCAACACGGCCACCAGAATGGGGCATGATGCGCAAGCCACTCTTTAGGATGGCAGCAACAACAGCTATGTTGGTTCCATGCCAGAGCAGACGCCGATTTCCCAAGTGGTCATGAGCCTTAAAACGCTGGCTCTGTTTAAAGATGAAACAGAGAACTGAGCAAGTAACATTTTATTCCTTAAAAAGTATGTCATATTTTAATATACGAAGGATGGAAAGTCAAACATGGACTTCCCAAGCTGGATTATGGACTCATGTGTACAACTGACTGGTCATCCCCTAAAGTCTTGGTGCCTTACAATCATAAGAGGTTTTATCATCTTCCCTCTAGTCAGCTGGACCAGAGAGCTATTGATCTTATTCATTCTTTTGGTATCTCAGAAATACTTCTGCCTCATCAGCAGAACCAAAGGAGAAGGGCCTAAGAACTTGATTTCAAGGTATCTGTTCTGACTGTATGTTTCTATGGGTGGTCTTCCCCAACCTGGCACTCTTCAGATGCACTGGAACACCCTGCCACCTTCAGCCAACATGGTCTTAAGGTAGAAATAAATCTCAGCCCTGGAACAGAAAAGGGGAAAAAGATACTGTCCTATGATAACCATCAGGTTATCTTAGTCATGAGACTTACCTCATCCTCTCTGTTCACCTTCCAAATATTCATGATACGAAGCTTTTGGTAAGTGGAACCTGTCTTCTTCACATAAGTTACAATCAGCTAGTAGGGAAGAGAGGAAAAGTAACAAAAAAAATCAAAGAACTGAAATAGAATTAATTTTTCTAGCTGTGGAAGAGACTATCCCACATGCTGCCTTGCTTCACAGTTGTTCTATACTATACGGTCTCAGCTGTTTAATGTGGTACCTCATACTTACAGCAAATAAGCAGCTGTTTATAGTGCCATTTTACCTTATAATCCTCAGATGATGGGTCCACCAGGGTAAGCTCACACTTCAAAAGCAGATAGTCCTTGTCCAATGGGTGCAGAACTTCTTTCACCATTTCCTTCTCTTCCTCCTCCTCCTCCTTCTTTTGGGCTTGTAGACTCTGGGCCAGTTCAATATCTGCTAGTACCTACCAATAAAGTAAACTACCAACACTGGGATGCAGTTGAGATGGACATGGAGGCAATAATCTGACATTTAGATTGCTAGACCCCATTCCAAAACAGCCAGCCCCACTGAAATTAAGAGGCAATTATCTGGAATAAACACATTTAGGAATGTGCTACTTCAATGAATTCCCAATCCACTGAAATGGTTGAATTTATACATCTGATGATTTGAAAAGAGGAATAACCTTTATTTACTAAGAATTATGTTTTAGTCATTAGATTTATATCCTATAATTATGTTTTAGTCATTAGATGCTATGCTTCCTCAAGTATGTAGCACTCCTTCCTCCAATTTTTTTTCAGCACAATCTCCCTGTCAGGTAGGCTGGTTTAACAGCTAATGAGCTTTTATGGCTGAGAATGGACTTTAACTTGAATTTCTTGGCCCTCGTCCCATCTCATAACACATATATTACATTGGCTTTATACTATAGAAATATAGATATACAAGAAACACCTCCATGGCAGAGTTTCATTGATTAAGCATCTAGCAGGAAACTCAGACTGTAGTTTTAACTATTTAAGTGCAAGAGCACTTTCATTCAGATTTTGTTCTATGTTTCTATAAACTTAAAATACTGCATCTTTCTCTGAGGTTGTCCCTTTATAAAACACATCAGGTTATCTTAGTCCCACTAACCAAGACATCCAAGGACAACTGCTAGGAAGCATTCATCTTATTCAACTTACTATAACTTCTCTTTAAATTTTAGGGCTAATATGAACAAAAAGAGACTACAGCACATTAAATGGAAGAGTATGAAATACCAGGGCTGTACTTCACAGGATAACTGAATTCTTATCCTTTAAAGTAGAAATGCATAACTTTTCTGTGGTTATTTTTTTTCACAATCAAGAACCACAGCAGTGTGATGGTGATGAGAAAGGATCTTGAAGAAGATAGGACCTCCAGAATGATCACTTCAGTTTTTCTCAATTTGGGAGTGCTTAAGTTGGCATTAGATGCCTTATTAGAGTGTTAATTATGCTTAATTTTTTATCAATAATTGGCAGAAAATCACACCATCCTTATTTATTACCACCTTATTTGTGATGTTACACTGAATTTCAGCTGTGATTTTTTAGGAACTTGAAGGGAGTCACAAAAATGTTCAGGTATTGAATATGGACCATGGATTGACTATCTCTTTTTTAAAGAATAATTCCAAGACATAACGTTCACAGCCACAAAGGGACATACTTGTCACTTGCCCCATTTCTCTGAATTTGTCAGCTAGCTTGGACATCCCAAACTAACCAATGGCTGTCAGGAGAGATTGATGAAAATAATGCTAAACTGATGACATGACATCAATCTATTTAGTATCAAAGCTTAGCCATACAAAATTTGGATAGAAATCTTCCCTAATGAAGATTTATCATGTTTTAACTATGAAGATTGGTCCCTTTCTTAGAATTACTCACCAGAAGCATATCCTTTTTAGCTTGGACAAGTTCTTGTGTATTGATAGATGGAGGCCGAGTGCGACCAAAGTTGTGAGGAATTATGGTATAAAAGCGAGATGAAAGCTCCTCCAGCTGCTTTTGGGAAGGTGGCTGCTTCTGCAGGGCTTCTTCAATAACTTCCAAAGCTTCAAAGCCTTTAGCAATCTGCTGTTTGCTCAGCTTTCCCAGTGGCATCTTCTTCACATCTGGCAGAGAAACAAAGATGAGAAATGTCCATACTGATCACTCAGTGATTTCCAAGATATTTACAAAACCACCTGGATTAGAATGCTATCAGCAATTCAGACCTTTAGCTCTTCACGCTGAGCACTGTCAGTGATTTCCAAGTTGGCCCTCATTTATGAAGAAAGGTAAGAGAGAAATCTGAATACTTTACCCCCAGGCTCCTAACTCTATTTACTTGGCTTGATACCAGCCCAACCAAAGATAAAACAGTTCTTAAGAAATTCTCTGGCAACTGCATGCACAACTACAATAGAGATGACACCAAGAAGCAACAAGCTAAGAGAATATCATGCTTTTTTCATGCTGCAGAGAAGTGCCCCTCCACTATTTACCTATATTCATGGTCTTCATGGCTTCTTTAAACATGTCATTGCTGAATATGAGTGTCATAAGATCCTGGGTTTGCTTGTCCAAAGTGCAAGGCAGTATCTTTTGTTTAAATGACTTCATCCCATCTACAATGTCCACCTTGAAGAAAGGAAGAATAGTTTGGGTCTGAATTCACATAATTCAATTTCTCTAATGAGGCAGCATTTAATCTTAAACGCACAATATATGCTTTCTTCAGAATAACCACAGGATTTTTTTTCCAGGCTAATATGCATAAAATTGCATTTTTCAAACTCACATTGCTTCTCCTTCATTCCATCAACCCTGTCTCAAGTTATCAGACGATTTTACTTTTCCTCCATTTCACATGTACTCAGTTATGAATCTCTCTCTCTCTCTCTCTCTATCACTTTAAAAAGATAAAAATAAATACCAACTAATATAAAGAAGAAAAAAAGAAAGCAAAGAGAAAGCAAAAATATTTCATTTTTATGCAAAAAGTCTGTAAGAATCACCTCAAACCATGTGATGGGCAGCATATAATATTAATTTTTAAATATAAAAATAATATTATTTAATAATGAAGTTTCTAGACACCAATACATGTAGATGGTGTCTTTTATCTAATGAAAGAAGTTAGTTTATCCAGCTCGGTAAGATCTGTCAGTTTCACCAATTATTCTTCCATAGTGGTGTGCACTCTTTCCATTTCTACGCATGTAATAATCTCACCACAGTGATCATATATTAAAATAATCTTCTGTGGCTTTTTTTTATCGATTGGTGCTAAAAGGAAGAGTTCTGCTTTCAATTAAATATTAATCTTTATAATTCTCTGAATCAAAGTGATCATTGTACTTGAATCCAATTTTTTTTAGCTTTTGTACACATCTACCAAGCATCTGCAGCAGAATTGCAAAAATCCAAACTTTCTTAAAAAGGCAACTGGACTTTTATTTTTAGATGTAATCAGAAAATATTTTGTCTCCTGTCCAGGAGATTTAATTCCATGTGAAAAAAAGAAGGGCTGGTAAGAAAATATATATGGAATCACAGAATACACAGAAAGGTTCTCACATAACCAGCTAAACAGAGCAATAAGGGAACAATAAAGATTTAGAGAAAGATTTGCTTCAGAGGTCAGCACAATAACACATCAGAAGCTGCTGAAAGGAGTTTTTTTGCAATTGAGATAAAGCAACATTGTAAACAGGAGGCAATTGAAATCTGGTCCCCTTCCTATTCATTAATGGAAGGATTTAATGGTTTTATATAAATAGGTTCTTTGATTCCTCTTGAAAACCAGTTTGTTTCTTTGTCAAGAATTTGGAATTTGCAGTCATCAAAGGAAAGTCCATGGTCTTTAAGGTGCAAATGAACTGCAGACGATTCCGATTTTTATGCTGTTGAAAACATTTGAAAAGAGGCTGTTTTTATCTCCCCAATGTTAAATTCTGAAGAGTTTCATTACACTGAATGGCATATATGGCATTTGTCTGTGTTTGGGTTATCTGGTCCTTAAAATTAAAAGGTAATTTTTAATTACCTTTTAATAAAAAGGTAATTTCTAATTACCTTTTAATAAAAAGGTAATTTTTAATTACCTTTTAATAAAAAGGTAATTTTTCATGCCAGTCATGATTGACTCTAGGGTGTGGTACTCAATCCCATTTTCAAGATGAAGAGCCAGCATTCATCCGAGGATGCTTCCGTGGTCATGTGGCTGGCATGACTGGTCCTTAGGATGCACTAGTTTGTTTAAGAGCATTCATGGCTTTGAAGTGCACACACGTTATCTTTATTGCACACGTTATCTTTATTGAAAATCCTCCTGAGTTTCTCCAATATTCCAGCAACAAATAGAATGGCCACATTGTTACATTTGTTAAGATCTTCTTTTGTAGTGAATGAGGGAGGGTTAGATCTTTTTGTGGCTTTGACAAAGGACCAATTTTGATAGCCACAATTATTGAGAGAATTTTTGATATGCAAAAATTTTCTTTGATAGAACCTTTCCTGTTTGAAAGTAAAACATCAGCATGTTGTTGTAAAGTCTTGATTGCTCCCAGTTTATGTTCCAACGGGTGGTGGGAATCAAAGGGTAACTACTGATCTGTATATGTAGGGCTTCCTATACACTTGAATACTGAGACTTCTTTGATGTGTATGGCACAGTCCAGAAAAGCCAAAAACAAGATTTAACATTTTCATGTTTGAATTGGATGTTACTGTCAATGGCATTGATATGTTGTGTGAATGCTTCCAATTCATGTGTTTCGATTTTAACCCAGGTTATCATCCACAAATCTAAACCAGTGGGTGGGTTTCTGTGAAGGAGTTCAATGCTTTGAATTCAAATTCTTCCATATAAAGATTAGCCACAATAAGGGACATGGGTGATCCCAGTGCATAGCCATGTTTTTGTCTGTAAAAACTGTCACTGAATTTAAAATAAGTGTTGGTAAAGCAAGTTCAAAAGGGTACAAATGTGGTGAGGACTAGTTTAGTTCATTATGCTAATAAGATGTCCTGTAAAAGTCTTTTCCTCACTATATCTGTAGGAATGCATATGAAGAATGAAGTCACATCATAAGAAACTATTGTTTCATCAGAATTCAACTTAATATTTTGAACTTGGTTGACAAAATCTTGTGAATTGTCAATGTGGTGGGGGATATGTCAATCAAAGGTGCCAATAAAGTGGCTAAATGTTTAGCAATTTTATAAGTGACAGAGTTGATGCTGTAAACTCTTGGCCTCAGTGGAATGCCTTCTTTGTGAATTTTGGAAAGATACCACCATGCATGATAGAATGTCCCTTCATGTTGTTCACATTTCCAACACGCATTTGAAGTGCCTTTATACATTCTAGATAATTTCCCATGTGTCGTATATCAATAGTATATCATTTTATAAAAAATTGTTTTGAGATCATAACACAATGCCAAATTTCAAAAAGCACATATTTTCTCATTGATCTACCTGTATATTATAACCAAAATTCTTGGACCATTTTATATTTTTAACCTGTTCTTGCTGTTTCAAATTTTAACAAAACATTTTAGCAATTACTTATTAATGCATAACTGCACTTCAAATTCTGTCTTACTTTGCTCCATACCATAAGCCTTTTGTCCATTTTGAATCTTTCTGATAATTGTAAATGGGAAAATCATTTTCTATATCCTTTTGCTATTAATTGCCCTCTTGATTTATGTTTAAATTCTCCTTAATTGTTATCCAACAATTCCCCTTAAGAGCTATACCCATTTGTCAACAATTAATCTTTGTCTGCTATTTCTCTTCTATACTTGTTCAGTTGAGATCCATGGAAGTGTTTTTGGGCACACTTTTTCTATTCCATATTCTGAATATGGCAAATCTAGTAAAATCATTTTTAAATCCATATTAATTTTAACTTTATCACACCATAAATAACCATACAATCAAAACCTCAGGTTGTGATATTCTAACTCAAAAAGTCTTTTATTTTTTAGCAACATCCATTCTTTCATCCAGATCAAATAATAAGCAATAAAATACAATTTCAAATCTGGAAAACCCAATCCTCCTCTTTCCTTTACATCTTGTAATATTTTATATTTAACTTGCTTTAGGCAAGATTGGCAGCATATAAATGTAATTAATCTTCTTTTGACTGCTCCTGTCAGGGGTCACCACAGCTAATCTCCTCTCTCTCTCATTTTCTGTTTCCATCTTCCTCGGTCTTCAGTATCCTCCTCAGTCACAGTGACCTCCTGCATATCCTCTCTCACAGCATCCATGTAGCTCCTCCTAGGCCTTCTTCTTCTCCTTCTGCCTGGTAGCTCCATCCTCAACAATTCCTTCCCAATGTACTCTTCATCCTTCCACAACACAGTCCAAACCATCGAAGTCTCGTTTCTCTCACTTTATCGCCAAACCTTCCTACCTGGGCTGTCCCTCTAATATATTCATTTCTAATCTTGTCCAACTTTG
>JANHZU010007408.1:4567-37413 GCA_032468055.1 Acrochordus granulatus | reverse complement strand
ATACCCACTTCACAGAAGTTTGATCCATGGCTAGAGTGATGGTTTGAAATGAAATCTTAATGGTGTAGATCTGCTGAATGTATTAGGCACCTGGCTAAGAAGCATCACACTGCTGTACATTTTAGAATTACATGCTGCTTATTTGTATGTAGTAATAACAGCATTTTAAATCAGAAAGGATAAAAGTTAGATTGGGGTCTATCCATTAATTCCTAGCACTAGGTTCTTGAAGAGCATGATTGAAGAACTAGAAAAACATCACTGAACTAGATTTCCTGAAAATCTCCAGACTGAACATGGACATATTAAAACTATTATGCTCTGTTTTTGGCAGGTTCCCACAGTGCCAGTGTGAAGTTGTGGAAATGTGGAGAGGGATTCCAGAAGTTGGAACTCCTTTTTGAGATTCCCTTGGTGAGGAAACTGCTTTGGGTAGTGGGCTTAATTTCAATTTAAAATGTGCTTTTTCTAGCTTGAAATTCACATTAAACAAGAGGAAACAGTACTGTGGAGTTGTGCAGATGGAATGAACCCAGAACTTGATGCAGGATTTACCTTGATAGTTTTGGTCACACTTCTTTCTCAGCCTGTTTCCCTTCTGTCACAGGTTTAACTGTTCCAGCATTCTTCCTTAGGAGTTCAAACTTATAAAGTGTAGATGAAATATTTGAACATTACAGGAATCTACTTTAACGATTAGTTGTGTGTACCTGAGTTTTTCCTCAGCAACTCATGGAAGCTAATCCATATTGCGGCATAACCTGACAATTAGATCCCAAGAGTTCCTTTTGTGCACCCAAGTGCATTTACCCTGATATGAAAACAGGGTGCCCCTTTAGCTGCTGTCCATCTGCAGCCCTTGGTGGCTATTGCCTTCTAGTCAGTTGGCAGGTTGCTGCAGAGTGTGGTCTTGACCTGAGAAAGAAGCTCCCAGCATCTAGGGAATGGGATGGACCTGGAGGTTTCATTACTGCAGGATGAGAAAGTGTGGCCATCCTTAGTCTTCTACCTCGTGTAGTCCTTTTTCAGATTTTCAGCAGCTCATAACTGTGATCCATATAGTCAGCTGACTCCTTTCCGTTGCTATCCAAGTAGAAGAGAAAGACTTGATTCATCTTAAAGATTAACATTTAATGTGGCAGAAATGGCAGAAAACAGTCTTCCAATCTGGGCCCCTATAGATAGATACATTAGGACTTCCAAACTTGCCAGCCAGCATAGCAGGGTAAAACAGTAATCTGGTTTTTCCAGTATGTTTATAAAAATAATAAAAGGCGGGATATACATAAATAAATTTAATCTTGGTCTGTTTTCTTTTCAGACAGGTTTTGTTAATAGCTTGAAATTCACAAATTCTGGAAACTTTCTAGTTGCTGGAATTGGACAAGAACACAGGTATGTGCAAATGATTTCCATTCACATTGGCAAAGAGTACTTAATAGATTCTCTGCCAGTTTTAAGGCCAATATACGCTTTTAAAAAGTATCCTAGACTGTTCCCCCAAACTTTCTTGAGCTCATAAGTGTGGTGTTGAGATTTGAGCTTGCCTACAAAATCTTTTGGTAGAATTTCTGTAAGTGCTACTGGCAGGTGATTTTGTAGTAAATGTTGATAAATTCCCAAGTATGGATTTATGTATCCACCTTTGCAGGGAGAGAGTTGGGTAGGATACAGAGAGGCCACATTATTTGGTTTAGTACTCTGACCTGGCTGATCCTGAGAGGAGTTCTCCCATGCATTAATACCAAATTGCAAATAAGCCCCAGGTTTCTTGTTGCAAGGGCTTAAAGCAAAACTGTTTCATTCAGAACAGAGAACAAAAAGAAGTGTGAAATGAACTGTCTTCTCCAGATTTCTGAGTTGATACATAAAAACTCTGCTGTGAAAGCAGAAGAAAGAAAAGAAGTGTCCTTGTGTGGGGGCTTAATTCCAGCTTTGTGAGTGTCTCACTATTACAATTTTATTTTTGTTTTCTTTTTTTCCTGAAATGGATACATTTTACAGCATAACTAGTAGCATATAGGAATGACGAAATGTTTTCTTCAGCCTTTTTGTAGAGCTTCCTATTCAAGCCTGCTAATGGAAGTTTCATAAGCAGATACTTTATTTTTTCTGGGTTGTATTTCAGGTTGGGTCGTTGGTGGAGGATTAAAGAGGCCAAGAATAGCATTTGCATTATCCCACTCAAGAAGACCACAGCAGGCAATTCACAGAAATCATCTGAAGGCTCCTAATGCTTTTTTTCTACAAGTGATATTGTAGACATTTCATGAATTATCCTACCTATCAAAGCTACTTTTTTATTGCTAGAATTGTAGAGTCATTTTGATTTTTTCATTTTATTTCACTGTATTGTGGGTCACATCTTCTCTGCCATTTTGTTCCATGTCATTCTGGCTATCCTCCTAATATTCTTCTGGAAACTGAAAAAAAATATATATTTTGTGTTAAAATCATGAAATAGCTTGTTTGGTCTTGGATGAGCATTTTGTGATACCTCAACATTTCTTTATACAGTGTCAGAGTTTCTCAGTCCCTGAGTCAGTAAGACATTTATTTCAAGCTCTGAAATATTTGGTAACTCAAATCTACTCTGGCAATCATGGTTTATAATCTATTATTCTCCATTTGGGAATTAGCAATATAATTATATGCCTTTTATTGGAAAAAAAACTGTCCACTAGGATTTATATTCTCTGAGTAGGTATGTACAGGATTATAGACCTGAAGTGAGAAAAATGTGTTCTGATGGCTACCATAGATAGATTGGAAAGGAAAACACAGTGGGGGGTGGGAGGAGAATACACTAACTGATTAACTTTTTTGGCATCTGCAACAAAAAATGACAAAAAAATGTCCTTAGGCCTTCATGTATGTGAAATTACTTTTTCCAGCATCAGAACGAGTCTTTTCAGTTTGTTTTATTTAAAACATTTGTATAGCTCCCTACCTTATATCAAACTCTGGGTGGCTCCCAATCAACAATTAAAACAACATCAATAATAAAATAATATATTAAAATCATAAATATTAAAAACCTGGCACCAAAGCCCTGTGTACCTTTCCCTTTGAAATTTGGCAGGCCTCCACCCTCCTAGCCTTCCAAAATGGTCTGTAGACCTGTCTTTTCCCCCAAGTGCTGGGATAGGATGAGATGAATGAGAGGATTTAACAAAGGACTGCATCTGGAAGCTCAGTTTTGGTGCCAGGTTTTTCATGTTTATAGTTTTAATAGATACATTTATTTTGCTCTTTTATTATTGATGCTGTTTTAATTGTTGATTAAGAGCCACTCAGAGTTTGATTTAAGATGAGTGGCTATATAAATGTTTTAAAATAAGAACAAAAGAGAAAGACTGGTTTTCAATGGCAGGAATGTGGTAGAGCAATTGTTATGAGGCAAAAGCTTTTAGGATGTAATTGATTAAAGTCTTGTCAATTTTGGGCAGCAGGGATGGGACCAATCAACTAATTAAGGTAATAAAACTAAGAGCTTGTAAACTTGAAGTTCCACTTATTAGAAAAGTGCACAAAGGAGAAAAGCTGCTCAGGAAGGGATACTTAAAATGTTGGCCAATATTTGATTTTAAGCTTATGTCTGCTGGACAGTGGACAAGGAGATAAAAAGGATAGCATGTCCTCCTTTTGCCTTAAGTCTGGTAATCTTTTCTATATAAGAACATATGACTCAAGGCTTCAATAATAAAAAAGCACTTTATTTACATAAATTACAAAAAAATCACAAACTTGATCACAAAAGTCTACTTTAAATTCTGTTTTTGAAAACAATATACATCACAATAATACTTTTTAAAATTTAGATAATACTTACATTCTCTTTTGTTATTGTTTTGTATAGGAGCACTTTCTCTTTCATATTCCCATATTTTGCAAATCTTTCTGTCCTTTGGCAAAACATTTCTCTATAATTATGGTCCTATTCAGCTGTGTTGATCGCAGTTCCCATCTTTAGCAAGGCTAAATTGGCCCTGGTACTAAGGATGACTATGAGTTTAGTCCAACGTATCTGAAAGGTGCCAGATTGGGGAGGTTGAGTGATAATTGAACTATCATCAGAGACCAGTTGTAGAAATTCACCCTTGTATATCAGCTGGTTACCCTGACCAATTTTTGTCTCTTGAGTTTTATTTGCAAATTGTTTATGAATATAAAAAATGGAGCAGGACACCTAGGATATATCTCCCTCTGAAAGGGAGAAATTAAAATGTGATAAACTGCAGAAGTGAGTAGTGTATATGGCATAGTTTCAGATTTGTATATTTTATCAGAAATGTTTACTTTTATATGAAAATTCCTAAAGTGTTTACTTTTATATGAAAATTCCTAAATTCACAGTTTTCTTCTGCATTTTACCTATACAAGTAATAATACAACTATATTCCAGCAGGCCCAGCCTTTCCCTGGTTGACATTGAGATCTTAGCAGCCTAGGACTTTTCTGACACATTTTACTCCCTTTTGCTTAATACAAAATAGTGTTCAGCTGAAATAAAGTGGTAGAAAGTAGGTGCCCTGCAGCTATGTTCTGACACTTCCAAACAGATTTGCAGTACACAGTTAAAGCTATTCTATCGTCTCTATTTGCTAAAACTACAGGCCTTATCTTTCAGATTACAATATCTAGTTGAATCATGCTATAATGCTAAGGGACATTGTCATTTTTTTCTCCCACAGGTTAGCATGTTTCTCTTGTCAATGCTTCAGGTAACGATCAAAGTTGGAGTAGCTGTTTCAGTTACTAGATTTACAATTTTCTATTCAGGTTTCCATGTCATCTTGATTGATTTAGTTTTATTTCCTCTTTTCATGTATGTTTAACAGAAGTAAGGTATTCCCCAAACCTAGGGAACACATTTTTCCTAATATAGAGAGAGAGAGATGAATTTTTTTCACTTAATTTAGTAATTTGTATATGTGTGGTCCTGCATTATAATAATGAGGTTTTCGCCTATAATTAAAGACACAAGTCCACAGTCACAGCAAATACGATATTTAACCAACCTTGGCTCATCTTGAAAAATCAAAGTTGTGTCAGACCTGGTTAGTTTTTGGTTGAAAGGTAATCGGGATGGTCCAGAGCTGTAAACTAGATTAGGAAATGTAGAGAGTATCCAAGGAGAAGGTAGTGGCAAGCCAGTAAACCAATATGGATATTCAGTATAGTACCTGGGAACCAAACTGAGAGAGATTTAACTTTAAAAGGCCAAGAAGAAAGATGCTGTCTGTTGCTGAAAGAGTAACAGAGCACTGAACTGCTATACTAATTATGACTCAGATGAAACATTTCTTTGGATTCCTTAATATCAATCTTCCTCAGGATAATTAATCATTCAGGAAACTCCTTTAAGGATGTTCTTTTTCTTTCATAATCGTAGAAGCCTCTACTTCTAATCAATAGTTTTAACAGGACTGATTTAAGATCATGCTAAAGAAATTATTGACATCCATTGAGTATGTACCCCAACTCGAGAAGAACCGCCCTGTAAGACACAGCTATGTTGCTTGTGTAACTTCTGTTTTATGTTTCTTGCAATGGTTTCGTGTAAGTGGATTGATACTACAGAATGGTCTGGTTGAAAGGAACCTCCGATGTTACTTAGTTCAGTTCTGATCAGGACAGAATGTCTTACTCTGACAGATGACCCATCCACTTGGTTTCATCTGCAGTGAAAGAGAACTCGCCACATTATTTGGCAGAGTATTCCATTAGCTAATAAGTTCTTCAGGCAGTTCCTCTCAGTATTTAGCCTGAACCTACTTCCTTTCTAGTTTATTCCACTGGTTCTGCTCTTGCTCTCTGGACTGGAAGAAGCAAGTCAACTCCCTCTTCTGTGTGACAACTTTTCAGATATTTGAAGACAGCTATCTCCTCTCAGGCATCTTTACTGTGAAATAAGTATTACCAAATTGTTAGCTGCACTCTGTAGACCAAGAATCAATTCCACAAGAAGACCAAAACTAGTTTGATTAATATTGGCTACAGCAGCAGAATCTTGCAAATCTGTTCTTTATCACCATTACCACCTCACCTTATGTGAATTACGAAGGAGTCTGCCTGAATTGCTGGCACATACCTTCTTCTGGTTTTGGACTTAACCTGTGTTTTTCCCCTTGTCACTTTGGTAATGGATCTGGCCTAAAAGGGGGTACTATAAAGTTTTAATTATCACCATGAAGTTATTGAGATATCTGGAGTAATTTAATTAGTATAATTATGAATCCTTATGTGCATGATGTTAATTACAGCTACTTATGTCAACTTGTTTAGTTTCAGGAGACAGTAGGTATCAGAAACGTGCATGATGGACAAAATTGAAGGCCGCAGTATTATCAAATTCCTCCAATTGAAGGGTAACAGTGCTCACCAAATCCATGATGAAACGGTAGCTATTTATAGTGATGAAAGTCCATTATATGGCATTGTTGTAAGGTGGAAAAGGAACTTTCAAACTGGACACATGGAAACTCCCCATCCAAGAGACCCTCAATCACGGATGATCTTGACACAATGAAGAAAGTGGATGATGTTGTCCTTGAAGGCAGACAAATAATCATCGATCATGAATGAAGTTGGTCTTTGTTATGAAAGTGTGTGGAAAATTATACATGAGCAACTGTGTCAGCACAATAGGTTCCCCCTTGCTGACTCCACAAGCAAAGTCAATGTGAACTTTCAAAGCAGATGTTGACTCTGTTGCAGCAGAATGAAGAGGATTTCTTTGCATGTCTCATAGCTATGGATGAAAGCTGGGTCTATCTGTACAATCTGGAGACCAAAGAGATGAGGAAGGAGTAGAAACGCTCCTCCTCCACTCTCAAAGGCAAAGGTGCAGAAATCTGCAGGGAAAGTCATGTTGTCTGTTTTGGGACTATCATGGTGTAATCCTAACTGATGACCTTTTGAAAGATCAGATCATAACCAGCACCTACTACTGCAACCTGCAGAAATTGTGGCATGCAGTGAAGGAAAAAACATTGTAGTACAATCAGCAAAGGTATCCATCTCCTAGCTGACAATGCACCCACTCATTCTGCCCAAGCATCTGCTGTGGAACCCAGCAGGTGTGACTATGAAATTCAGATTCTGTTTCAGATACTTTATTGTCCAAGCTTGGTTAGGCATGCAAGGAATTTGGCTCTGGTTCAGCAGTTCTCAGTATTTGGAAGACAACAGTAAATAGAATAATAACATAGCAATGAAGTTAGAGTAAAGTTTACATCCAAAGTATGCAGCCAGTGGAAAGAAAATATTATAAAGTGTAGAGTTAGAAACTATATGTTGATAGGTATGTAAACACATTAGACAGAACTTCTGGGTTAATTTCATATAGTGTGAGTCAAGTATTCAGCTGAATGATGGCATGGGTGAATTTTGCCCCATCCCCCCTATTCACCTGATCTTGCACCCAACAACTTCTTTCTCTTCCCTGAAATGAAGAAGCTATTGTGAGGTCAACAATTTGACAACACAGATGATGTCATTCTGGAAGTGGAATAGTGATTCTCAAGGCAATTGCATGACTTCTGTAATGGTGGGCTGTGGAAGGCCAAAAAAACACTCAAAAATGTGTGGCTCTGCAGGGCGACTGTGGAGATGACTTAAGTTCAAGATACCAAATTTAACTTCGTATTTCATTCCGTTCATTGTGATAATTAAAACTTTATGATACCCCCTTATATCTCTGTCAAAGTCATCTTCAATACTTTCTACACAGATTCTTTGTTTTTCCAAGGGTTGATTTCCAGACCAGTCATCAATTTGGCAATCCTTCTGAACTTGCTCCAAGTTGCTCCAGAATAGGGTGGCTGTCTGAGTCTCTGCTTTAAAACTAAATTGCAATAGAGGCGTTGGGCATTGGTGAACTATTTGCAGCAACTTCAGTCAGTCCAGAGGAACAGTGTAAGATGTATTTCGGAATCAACACGAGTTTCTCTCTCCTGAGACTAGCTGTATATCCAAAATGTTAGTTCTACCTTTCATGTCTGCTTCAGTGATTCTGTGATGCTAGAGTTTAGTTCCAGCTGAAGAAGACAATCCTCCCATTGAATCAGAAAGAAGAGCATCCGAATAGCAGTGACAGGCATTAACGGAGCAGCCCTTGGCAATCCCATTCTTCCGAAGAGGGAAAAATATCTGCTTGTATTACATCATGCTGCGAAATGCCTACCAAAGGTCAGCTATGCTACTGTCACTGACTGGCAGGTGAAGTAGATCCCTGTGATATTAAAGGTGCCTCAGAGCATCCCTAACTTGCAGAAGAATTCTAGTATTGGCATATTACACATATAGCTGGTCAAAGAAAAAATGGCACTGAAACAATATTATTTTGCCCCCCAAGTCCCAACAATGGGACTTCACCCTCCCTGTATTGTCTGGTTCAAGCACTGACGTTGATATACAGAAAAATACTTCAATCTGCAAATACCAAGAACCTGTTTTCAACATCTTTGTGGACATTTTTCAGACAGTTCCCCCGAGAAGCAGCTTATGCAGGAAACATTTGAGAGTGGAAAATGCTTTTAAAATGATATTGTAAAAGTCTTCATGGTCGTGAGGTAGTTCTACCTCCCTACCCGACTCCACCTGTGAGCTGCAGGGAGAACTGCTCATTCCAGACCATGAGTAAGACCTACATTAATAATTGCTACTAGTTCAAGAAGCCTTGTGGTATACAATAAGTACTTTAGTTGTGTAAACAGAATTGCTTTAGAGAAGTAAAATTGTGCTTTTGACATTTATGTTAGTTTTCCTCAAAGCTAAGTCATCAAACATTTTCCTGTTCTTTGATACACTGCTCTGAACAAATTTAAGAACATGCCAACATAATAGCAGTTTTTTCAGTCAGATAGAAAAATACAAGAGAGATTTCACTTTCTGCAGCTGCCAAGAAATGGATGTTCAAACCTTTGACAAACATGAGCTCCATCCCAAATGATTGTCGAGCATCAGAATTAACAGAGGAGTGTAATAAAACTATTAAAGTACACAAAATAGCATCTTCCTTTATGTTACTTTAGAATGAGATGATGTATTATCTTAAAACAGAGCAAACATTGTGATATTTACACTGTTTAAACCTTATTAAAGAAGCCCAAGTCAAAACTATAGTTGATGACAGATACTGAGGGGGAAGAAGCCTCTGATTCATGCTTGCCCATAGAAATATGGGAAATTGTGCTGCTGTTGTAAGATTCAGCACAATCCCAAGCTCAAAAGAGCCACAAATTAATTTATCCCTTCATACCACAAATGCCACATTTCCATAGCATGAGCAAGACATACTTAAATTTTGCTCCAGCTGCTAACCATACTTTTTCCACTCTGGAAAGTTTAGGAAAGTCTTCCAGGTAACCAAGTGTTCCTCAAAATCTGGATGAGCACATACTGTTTTTCCCCAATCTAGCAAAGAATCTAGTTTGCATTACAGTTTTGCCAGAAGCATTGAAAACCGACAGTAGCCCACTCACCCCTTTTTTCACAACTGAGATTTCTTTCCTATAAGCATCTGCCTGAGCAAAGTCTTCCTTGTTTTCTCCCTCCATCCAACACCCCACGGACAAACAACTGCTCTTTCCTTCGTGCTGATCTCAATGCAAGTTTGTTAAAGAGGTTTTGCCTCAGCCCCCACCATTTTGGAATAGCATGAAGCTTTTTCTGCCATCATCAGTGAGGATTTAGAAGATTTCACAAGCCATGATGATAAGTGCCTCATATAGGCAATGTGGTGTAAAATGTGTTCCTTAACTATACAGCCAGCCACAGCAGCCTAGAAGACTTCACGGCTGTGCTTCCATGAATATATTAACTCTGGTTAACAAAACTGTCTAATCAATTAGCTTTGTACAAGACACCAAGGCATAAATTAGCAAAATATATTTTCAGCGTAACATACTATGCCAACTCAATAGCCATCACAGTTGGCTATCAGCGTAAATTGTAACTGGTGAAATGGTTTGCACCAAAATATTCAGCACCATATGTACTTAGACATTAAGGGTTTCCCTTCAAACCCTCCAGCAGCATTTTTAAAGGAGATAAATTTGCCCAGAAATTAATGGAACCTTTGAACCATCTTCCCCCTTGCAGTTAGGAAGAACTTGTGGTGGTGTTCAGTGGCCCAGTTGCTCTTTCAAGGAAGCCTTTTGGTGTTAAAGGCTGGGCAGATCCTCATAGGAGTAACGTTGTAACTGGAGCACCTTGTTCCTCACTATCCCACATAATATTGTCCCTTGACGCACCTGGCAGATTTGAAAAGGCGACTTTACAGAGCAGAGAAAAAGGGAAGGAAGCACAGAAGACAGATGGAGGCTGGGCAGGCTTTTCCATGAATAAAAGTGTGCTATTAACTATTTAGCTCGCTGGCAGTACAGGCAGCTTAAAAGAAGAAATAATTGTGCTATAATAGAGTAGTTGCCGAGATCACGCTACATGTAGATAAGGGTTCAAGAGTCTTCAAAGAAATGTATTCACCTTTTTTCCAAATCTGTTCCTGGCCCAGCTCAACTCCAGAAGCTCCCTCAGAACTCTTTGTCTCTTCCTTTGGATGTCAGAAGCTCTGTGCATCCCTTTAGAAGTCGGCAGAAAAGATTGCCATTCTGGTTCTGAGAGCAAAGAACTTTAACAATAGCAGATAGCTGTGGAATAGCATCAGCCCAGAAGTCAGGCAACAGGTTTTGTGAAACTTCAGCATCAAAGGCAAGCAGAAGAAATATTTTCTTTGTTAGAAGAGTGTTCTTCCCTTGTCTCTTTTCTTCCATCTGGATGTAATGGCATTTGGTCCATTGTTTTTCTCTCCCTAAGCAGATAAACCCCTGCTTGCTTAAGATAAGACCCTAGATTTCCCCATAACTGAATTCTTATGAGCTATTGGGACACAAAGAAAATACTGAGTTTATATTGGCACTATATCTCTCAATATTTAAATACTATATAATTCAAGTAACAAGATCACCTTTCAAGGTCTTCCTCTGTACACAACATTAGAATTCCCTCTGAATCAATATCTACAGTCCTGAATCATCATGGCATTTTTCAGGTATCTTTTTATTGGTCTAAACACCTAGTTCTTTACTTATTCTGTTAATATTGCCAATACTGTATTAATATTGCCAACCAGCAAAGAGGTTTTCAGTACATATCTTCTGTATTATTACTAAAATAACACAGTTTCAGTGCTTTTTCCCTAGTTGTGGCCCAGCTTTGTGGTATTACATTTCAGACATGCATTTTCTTTCCTTCCTAGACTATGCCATAAGTTTGTTTATCAAAGGAAGCTTTCCTTGAATGCTAAGTTTGTAAAACAAATAGAAGAATAGAGAGTGTCAATTCATTGCAATTAAGAGACATGAATCACCAGGTTTTTAAGTATGAGAAGATTCTTTTCCATCTCTTGCACAGTACCAAGGTTTCCTTGGTTTCTTCATAGTTTGAAGTCTAACAGAAAGGAAGAGGAAGATTGATACAAACAAAAATTGTTTGTTTAGATCAGTATCTTGTAGCCCAAATAAAATATTTTATCCAGTCCTGTATGTATACTATGATATGGACCCACTGGATTATTTTTTTAAAAAAACTCTCCCAAACTGTGTTGAAATACTCCTGCCTTTCTGCGTTGGTCTTTGTCTTTGACAATAAAGGTTTGATTTCATTTTTTCTGTCCCAATTCTTTTCCCTTGGAAAAGCTTGTCCAACAGATGAACTTGGGAATTAGTTGCTGTCATTGTATTTTAAGGAAACAAAAGGCCCAGTGAGAAAGGAAAAAGGCATTTGTTTGTTGGAGGTGAGCACAAGACTACAAATAATGGACACCAGGCATAAGTGTTCACAAGGATGAGGTTGTGGAATCCACCACTTCACGGCCATTGCACACTGTTGGGACGTATTGAGTAGTTGACCCTGTGAGATATAGATTGGGAGAAGATTTCAAAGGGTGATGGATAAGAATCCCATACATAACTATATCTCAAACATCACCATTCACAAACCATCCAATCATTCCCCACTGTTTCAGGAGAAAACTGTTCAAATGAAAACATATTACACTCAAAAAATGGTTAAAATGTGCATAATTGAAAAGGAATAAATAAAAAAGTATATCTTCAGGTAAATCTGTCAGACAAGGCGTATAAAATGTGAAATAGTCATGGAAAAGGAATGGAAATAAGTTGAAGGTTAAAATGGGGAGAGGGATAGTCATTTCATTTATTTTTACTTCACTATTTTTAAAAAACTAGAAATTTTACACAGTGCATTTTCTTACATATTGACGTTTTCATCTAGTTTGATTTCTAAAATGATATCTTTGCCTTGCCAACCTCTTGAGCAATCTGACATCCTGCCCTGCTTTGGGCTTTTCCATGCAGTTGAGATGCCTGGATGATCTAATGTAGCCAAAACCAATTCTTTGGTTTAATGTAGTCAGAACCAATTCTTACCCAGTGATACAAACTGAATGAATAGACAATGTAACCACAAGAACAACAACTATAACAATATGTGAGTCCCGTATTATTAAGGAAGTATGCTAGGAGTATTTCTTAACAAAGAGATTTAGTTTCCCACAATGTAGGTTATTGAATATTCTCTCCTTATGTTCTCATCTGTCTCTTAAAAAAATCATGATTTAATTGTTTTGCTAGGATGTATTTATTGGGAAAATAGGCTATTGTAGATATCACAGGAAAATAAATGACCTGCATCTCTGAATTTAAATGGCTTACAAAGCTGGTTCTACTTTTTATGTCCAGAAGCAGAGAAGAGTGTGACAAAATAACTAGTTCTCATCTCTATATAGTTTCTTCTTCTGCTAATTATTTTCATAGACCAATTGTTCTGTGAAATCTTGTGACATGATTTCACATTCAGAGAAGGGCCAAGAATAGTGATTTGAGAGGACAAGATGATGACACAAAATTAACACCATTAGTTGATGTCAAGGAGCTTAGCTGTTTGGTTTCTATTAAGAAAAAAACAACAAGGTCATGGATGAATTCCTTCTTTTCAGTCTTGTTCTATAATGGTTATATTTTAATTTATGAAAAGCACATAGTATATTAATTGTTGCATTATGTTCAAATGCTAAGAAAGAGTTGTCAGTAGACTAATTTGTGGGAAAATGGAATTTATCAGGAAAACTCTTAACAAACCTTCTTAGCAACAATGGCTGATATTGTTGTTATATTGCCTATTTGAGCTAGTACAAATCTCAGATGCACAAATGCTCACTTTGTCTCCACCACAGTGAATGGGGGGAGGCTGGAATCTGCCACCTTACTTTGTGTTTTGTAATATGCTCAAATCCAAAATTGAGATTATTTTAATCTCAGTTAGTGAAAACAGGTCATCTTTTTGAACTATGACTTCAAGATGGCATTGATTTCCTTGGAGCACAAGCCTCAATTCACTGGGATTAGTCAAAAATGAAAAGAAAACCATTTGTACTCCAGAGAAGGATGAGCAGTGCAACTTGTCTTCATGCTACCAGGTTTATAATTTTGCATTACGTATAAGTGTAGCCAAGGATGACAAAACCAACTGACAGCTAACAGCTGCTATTTTCATAATTTTCCAGGAAATTATGTTGCTTTTCAGAATGGTGTACCTTGCTCTATGCTACATCACCCATTGCACCTATATGAATTATCAGAATAAATTGCTGCTGTAGACAAACTGAATATACTGATTAAGGGAGATCTTTGCTATTGGTCACACTGCAGATGGATATACGTTGGGGACCATTGCTTATAGGGACTCTCTCCCACTCACCATGCGAGTGACTGGAGCCTGCTGCTGTTACACTGAATCGGTTGGTGGAAACACGATGGCTGGTTACGTTCTTCTGGGGCTGGAAGAGGATAATATGCAGTTTGGGAGTAAAGAGGCAGCCAAGGACTACTGTGCCACTGAGGCTAACCGAGATGCACATTGTCGTGGTCTGAACCTGTAGAGGGAAAAAGAAAGAAGCAAACCAGTCCAGCAACCTGAAGCATGAAGCAAGGATGTGAAAGACAAGGATGTGAAAGACAAGAATGGATCTGCAGGCACTTGAACTATCATGTGTAATAGGCCACTGTTCCAGTTTGTAAAGAAATATTGATTTAAAGCCTGATCCCAAAAACAACATGGTAATTTTGAGGCAGCCTGAAGAACACTAATAGCCCACCAACTTGCCATCTCCCTGCTTGCTCACTGAGCAAGGAATTGAATTTTCTTGAATGTCCAAATGCATTTAGGTCACTTGTAATGAGGACAAACTGGTTGGTATGGGAGCCTTAAGATGTTTGGGGGAACTTTTAAGACTGGATGGATAGCCATGTTGATATAGGCCCATGCTTGCACAAAAGGAAAGCAGATTCCAACTTTTTAAATATCTTTTTCTTTTCTTAGAAAAGAGCAAATTTACTGCAAACATGGCTAAGGAGCACTGTAGAGGAGTCAACTAAAAGAGGGACTCTGAGCCTCCTGAGAAAGTTTCCTGGAGGCAGTGGAGATGCTCTTCTGCTGGTAGGGAGTGAGTTCTCTGGGCAAAATGCTGCAAATGCCCAGATTTGCAGGATAAGGGTTTTCAAGAGTTCTCATCAGTGCTGAGAGCTGAAATGTAGCATTTTGGAAAAGTGACATGGAACTGTTCATAATTCCTCCCCCATACATCCCTAAATAGCCCTTAATATTGGTGCAGGCAAAATTAATTTCCTCCTAGTGTGATCAGTAGAAATGGGGGGAGGTGGAAGAAGAAAAACAACTTGCTGTGTCTTTCACCTTGCCTTTGCAAGCTGGCCATTGATGGATGAGATGGATATTTACTATGGAATCTCCCTTTTAGTATTTCCACTATCAGATTGCTCTGTGACACATTAAACCTTCTTCAAAGTTACATGTGGCTTTTGGGAATCAGTGTCTT
This sequence comes from Acrochordus granulatus, assembly GCA_032468055.1. Lineage (NCBI taxonomy): Eukaryota > Metazoa > Chordata > Lepidosauria > Squamata > Acrochordidae > Acrochordus > Acrochordus granulatus. The sequence goes on along the minus strand of JANHZU010007408.1, from coordinate 22,493 downwards.
CTCCAACAACAGTTGACAGAAATGTATAGAAATTTCTAGTAAGAGTTTAAAAATGAGGAAGTAGAACACCCTATTCTCAAAATTCAGGAAAAAATAGAGCACCCAGTGCTGCCTATGTGCACAATGCATCTGTGCCTATTCTGCATTATCTTTCTGCCCATGGAAGCTCTTGCCTAGCCAGCTATCCAAAGATGTCCCTTAGCTTCACCAACATGGTGCCCCAATTCAGTAATTTGCAGAATAATTCAGATTGCTGCTTAAATATTAAATTGAATGCATAAAAATGCATATATAGATGTAGGTGGTTAAAGTATAAGAAAGACTAGCAGAGATTTATTCCATGTGGTGAAAGAGACTGGATATTGAATGCCCTTGGCTATGGATTTCTAAGGAAACAAACCCCTTATCTTCTCAGAAATTAAGTAATCCTTTTTTGCATTCAATCAATGCATTTGCCATACTGTCAGAAGTTAATACCCACAACATATAAATGGATTTTATGCAATGGAGTGTGAAATATGAAATAAAAAATATTATGAAAAAGGCTCAGGATACCGAGCTGACTTCAAGAATAACAGACAATGATACACAGATTATTTTTAATTTCTTCAGTAAATAAGGAATTAATGTATTTTCACAATTAGGAGGTCGAAAGGAAAGCAGTTTCAGCAACATAAAATGAATGCGCTATTGAGAAAAAAATCCCTCAGCCACAATAATGTTTATACTTATAAATCCTGCTAGTTACTCATCTATAGTTCATTTAAAGTTTTTAACTACAGTATGTATCTAATGTTACCCAACAATAATAACTATGAGTTATCTTCATGTGAGAAAATACAGTGAGAACTTTAAAAATATGGAGACATCTTTCTACCTACATGTTATCTCAGTAGACAGGTAAAAAATTTGTAACTGACCACCAAGCCAATCTAAAGTCTTGGAGGTAAAATAAGATCCAACTAACAGCAATATTGCCTTTGGCAGATTAATGCATCATTTTGGTATTTCTTATCCTCTAACTTACTCTAGAAAATTCTCCCTGTTTGACCCATAAAGCCCAAAATTGTTCAGGAAGCCAGAAACCTAAGAAGGTTTTATCTCCCAACACCAGCTATTATATAATTTCACCCCGAATATGTTCAAAGTCTTGGTCCTCATCTATGCTCCTAATCTGATTCTGTGGCTGGCTTCATACTCCATGCTAAGCTTTGTGTGGTTTTTGGTCTAGGGCTCCTAAACCTAAGCTACAACTACCTGAATGACAACTAGATGGCAACAAAGGATTTTTGCAGTCCTATAAATGCATTTCCTAAACTTTTGTTTTAGTGCATTTGGAGAGTGCAGCCAATGTGAATTGTGGATTCTGGTTTATCATTCATTGTCATGCATTACTATCAGCAACTGTGACTGATTAAGCAACCTATAATTAAAATAAACTATAATTTAAAATGGTATGTAAATCCAGCCTATAACAAATGCTAAATTTGTTCCTCTTCAAGGAAATTTTATTTTTTTTCTATTTGTTTATGCATGCATTACCTTTAAATTCCATGCCCCCAAAAGTCTGGGCAGCTTACATTCCAAGCAATTAAAAATCCTCAAAATGTATTAAAACAGGTCTATGCAGTTTCCTTGGCAACATTTTCCCAGATGGTTTGTCAGGATCTTCTGCCAAGATGTTTTCAAGTTCCCAGTCTAGGGCTGAGTGAGTGACTAACTCAAAATTCCCCAGCAAGTTCCCATGCCTAAAACTCAGGTCACCCTGGTCACTCTAATGCTTGTAATCACAACACCAGAGTGGCTCTCAACATCATTCAAAGTAACCATCGTAACATGGGGGTAGAGGTCAAGCTAAATCAGACTGAGGGGGCTGCTACCAGCTACCAAGGCTTATTTCCAAGCACCGTTCTTCCCATGTTTTGTGGGAGAGGTTTCTCAGCCAGCCTCTTGGCCAGGATGAAGTAGGTGGGCAACTTCTACCTTCAGATGCTTCATTCGAAGGCTGGGTCTAAAGAGGTATGTTCACATCCATGCACAAAAAGAGATGTAATAATATTATCTCCAAACATGTGCTGCTTCTGAGCTACTTCAGTATGCCATGTGGAGTGACAGGAGCACCTGCATGTTCAGCTATGCAATGACAACCTCTGTGATTATTTAATAAATCCTTACAGCAACAACAATTCATTCACATCATTGCACTTTGTGAGATTGGGTAGCTCTGTCATAACTGCAGATGCAGTTCCCACACTATTCGTACTATAAAAGCAACTTCATAATCCTGATTCCACACTAGCAACACATAGCTTCAGCCTCTGAAATTGATCTGTAGAGCAAGATAAAGAACTCTGAAGCTGCTAACCTGATTTCTCCATTAACCAGATGAGATCCTGATTTGAAAATCTCACAGTTCTCACAGGAAAGGTCTCTTTCTCTGATTACTTCAGGGGAAGCTTTGCTGCTTGAAATTCCTAACTAGTTCAGGAAGAATCATTTGGACAGCACAAGAACAGCACCTCTTAGCCTTGGTTACAGCAGTGAGACTTTTTCAGGCCTCTTCATAAACCTGAAAAAAAAGATACTACTGCTTTGAGAAGCACGTCAATGGACTGACTCCTTAAAGCGGCAGCAGTTTTTCAAGTATCATTTTATTTATATATGTCTGCATATGCCACCCCATAGTTCTGGGTAACATATAAAAATGTTACCCAGAACTGTCAGGGCCACCACATCTGGGCTACAAAAATCCAGCTGGCAATAAAGTAAGATCTCTTTGCTTTTTAAATAAGGCTCTCACAGACCCTTACTGAAATAACACATGTTTCGTCTTTAGTAAATTAGAACTTGCTAATAAATTCATCTCCTGCAAAGTTTCTCCCAGAAGAAATGCTCCCACAAACCCAGGGGGTTATTAACTAAAAACTTTAAGTGACATGAATGTGATCCAAGAATCTGCAACTTGAGTTAGGCAGAGGGATTCACATGTATAAGGGACCATTTATAAGCAAATGGAACATCCACCCCTTCTCAAGCATTATGTGGAATTAAATTACCCTCTCTTAAGGAAGCTTAGATGTTGCTTAATTTGAATGAGCACGCTAATTTAATGTACTTAATACCCCCAGGCAACAAGCTAACAAGTTCTATGCCAGTTGCCCAGTTAAAACAAGAGTAACACAACCAGAAAACTCTTTCATTATGTGGGAATTTTTTTCTAAACATCTCACACTCGGTCGTTTAAAGATTTCCAGCATTAAACCAACAGGAAGAAGCCCTGAGAAAATACCTTCAACAACAATCTAGCTCTGTGTTTAACAAGCAGGTTGTGATCTCTATGTCATGCAGAACTATTTCCCACAAAGTGATCCTTAAGATTCTTGCACTATTGGCAGCTCTATTTTCAGTTCCGGAACTCTCGGGATCACCTATAAAGTCCAAGCATTTTTTCAATGGGCAAGAGGGGTTGCTGTTTCTCTCATGAAAGAAGCACAGCAGCTATAAGTTTCAAAGAGACTGGGTAACAGAAGGTGAAGTCTAGAGATGCTTATTTTGGAAACTGCCTTAAGGTCCAAAAAGTAATTATTTCCCAGTTTCTAATTACTCAATTACTGATAATTTGAACATGATGAGAGTTTGCTATTTCTGACCCAAACTGTGAGGTTTTTCTTAGGCAGTTGCATAACTATGAAAACAGTTGGGCCCATAGCTCCTAAATTAGTTGAATTACTATATTTTTGTTATAAGAGTAATGCCTTTAAAATGAAATAACTTTTGATGTACCTCCCCCTCCAAGAACACGAAGGGCTTTTCTAGGTAACCAACTTTCCCATCTCTCAACCCTTCGGAATCTAATTTCAAATGTACCCAAAGCTGATCCTAGTGTTTTTGTCTACTTTAAGTTCTGTTCAGACGTGAGCACCAGCAAGTTTACATACCTGTGTGTATAGCATTCGCAGAGGACTACTGGCCCATTAGCACTCACCCTTCAGGCCAATGACTGAGCCAAGAGGATTGTCAGCAAAGCAGGTGTTTTTTACCAGCCAATCAGTTGAGTACTTTGTCCCATCCTTCTTGTCAACACATAAATGTATTCCTCTTCACAAGAGAGAGGCAGAGAATAAATTGCTAGCATTAACCCATGTTTCTGTGCTTGCTAGGATGGGAAACCTTAGTTGCTTTCAAACTCCTCCTGGTGATGTGCTAGCAACTCAGCTTTTCCATCTAATGATGTCAGGATATTGCCATTGACTGGATGCCTGAAATGGAAGAAGGCTGGAGTGAGCCAAGCATCCACTGCAGGAGGCGTTCCAGTTGCCCTGTCAATCAGAAGGCAGTGATAACCTGTTCTTTCTGAAGCAATGTTTCTTGCCTTGCAATGGCAATAATTTCTCTGGTCATAATTATAATATGTATACACATGGATGTGGGGAACTCTATTTGAGTTCCACTGCTGGAACTCAAAACTCTGGGTGCAGCAATAGCTTGAACATTTAAAAAAACAAACCTGTGTCTTACTCTATTCAGTGGAACATATTTTTAGGTTTGTGCTTGGCACAGGATTCTAGATGTGGATTGTAAACTTTGCAAGGTGAATAGAAATATTTTTGGTATCCAGAGCCAACTCATATGCTTATTTGAAGATAAATCACTTCAGTGTATTCTAATTTGTTGGGCAAATCTTCAGATACCTGAGGCCAAGTTGTAATTGCCTCCCACTATCAATTAGTTTGATCCAATTTCCAACAATTTTTCAAAATGTGATTAGATTACAGACATTGAATATTCAGATGAGCAGTTACTTAAAAACAAAGATACTTTTGAGTCAAGTTCAGCTGCTGAGATTCCATGGAATTATTCCTGCTGTTTTCTTCCCAATACATAGATGGTTTTCCATTACCTTTTTGCAGGAAGATTTTTCAAATTCTGAGTTTAGCCTAAAATTCCCTCATGTTTTCCATCCAACCACTAAGCAGGTACACTTTTGCATAGCTTCCAAACCCAATCAGGTTGGCCAAGTCTACCATCTGCATTTTATCCACACATGGGATATGCAAACACAGTGTGAAGTTTGTTGTGTCCATGTACTGTGTTTCTGTTCCACATCCTTTGCACTGCACAAGAGGAAAGCTTAGCATTTAGGCCACATTTCTTTCTAAAAATTTGGAAGACTAGTTCAATAGACCAAGGTAATTGAAAACAGCACTTTCATAGAAAAATAAGTATATAAACACATTCTAAAGTTATTTCTAAGATTGTAAGTCTAGAACAGGAATGAAGTTATTTGTTCTGTAAGATCCATATGCAGTCACTCTGTTAAGGTTGTTTAAGGTTATTATCTGTTTGTTATGATTCCAACAACTGTATTTTGTTGTGAAATTGCTTTTTCAGGAAGCATCTAGGTTGATGGCAAACCCATGATACCATGGGTGATTCCTGGTGACATGCCAGGCCTCCAAACCCTCTGGAATTTGCACAAGAGGGCTTTGCTGTTGTGTAGCCTCTGAAATTTCTGAGGTATCAGAAAATTGTTTGAGCATTCCCACCTGATTTTCTGAGGCTCCAAAGGCCCTGCAAGAACAAGGCTCTCTCTGCAACTTCCAGAGGATCTGGAGAAGAGAGTCCGAAGGAAAGGAGAGGAGGCCTTTTGTCTAGGGGAGTGGGGAAGGTGCGGGGGTTCCAGCAGAGTCAAGGTTGACATTTTTTGAATTTTTGACACATTAAGCACAAAAGGTTTGCCATCACTGATCTAAGTCATGACTTGTATTCAAAGCTGAGCTAAGTCCTTAGCCATATTAAGTTGCAAATCAGCTTTTAAATCAGTCCTTTCTAACCTGGGGTCTTCCAAATATATTGGAACTCTCCCAGATTTGCAGCTCACATGGCTTGTTAGCTAAGGTAGGTCTTAGGATTTCAGGATCTGATTCTTCTAAAAACAACCTCTGCTACTTTTTGGCCAGAGCAATCAGTGGCACAGCACTTATTTTGCTCCCCAAAGTGCAATACACTGATGAATAACTAGCTCTATTGGTGTGGTTGTTGTTGCTCTCATTGCAATTTTAGGTGTTATCTGGGGTTCAGTTACATAGGTACCACTGGCACTTTTTGGATAGTTCTTATGATTTTGATCATAAAGAGTTACAAATTCCTCATACCCCCTCCAACATTTATTATCTAAGGATATTCCAGAAACTGAATCACACTTTAGTCTATCAAGTGTGGAGAAACCCTGGGGAGTTTTATGTATTTTTTCCATTGGGAAAAAATGTTTCACAAATGGAAATTTAAAAAAAAGTATGATAATTCTTTTAATCTGATATGGTGAAGAACAGCTTATTACCAGTACAGTGACAGCTACATTGAAGGTATTGTGTGACTGTCTTTGTTAATTACTGTTCCAGAAATTCCTAAAAGTAGACTGATAAGGTAAAGCAGCTGCTCATGACTGCTGGGCTATTTGTGTCCTAAGCAAACCTAGATATGCAACTAAAGACCTGGGCTGTTTGCCCATTCAAGCTCTGAAATGCTGTAACATAGTTTATCTGCACTTAGTTAGCAACAGAATTTACACAGAAGATACCTGTCACATTTTATATACTGTAGCACTACATTATGCAGCAAACCTCTTTCCCATGTCCAAGATCTTCTTGGAATGTTTGCTCAAAAATAAACCTCAAAGCTAATGTTCCTAGCATCTTTAACTTAATGTTTACTATTTACTTTTTCTGCCTTCTTTATTTTTTGTTGACGCCAGCTGTGAAATGAATGAATGAATGAATTAATTAATTGGTCTGTTAGTTGTTCCGTAATAGATTTACTTACATTTCTTAGTATCAAAGGAGAGGAATAAAAATTGACATGTACCAAATAAAAAAAGATTATTTATGGAACAATTCAAGTTTTTTAGAAGTATATCCCATCTTTCATTCAGGAGCTTCAAATGGCATGCATAGCATTCCTTCCTCCTATTTTTCCCCATAACAGCCACCTTGTGATGGAGGAGTTATGGCTGAAAGAAAGTAACTAGCCCAAAATCACCAGTTATTTTCTGCGGCTAAGGGTGGACTAGAACTTGGGTCTTCCCCTCCTAGTCCAACATCATCAGTGGGAATTCTATCCTAAGACATGGACTGAAGGGCACCAGGTTGGAAAAGATTCTCTGAAGCTGCCTTTGTTATCTTAGTCCTAGCAAGAGTTAACTTACGCGGTAATCACTGGAGGTAACATAGAAGATGGGCAGGAAGGCTAGCCAAATGATGCATGTGGTATACATGGTGAATCCAATGAACTTGGCCTCATTGAAGTTTTCTGGACATTTCCTGGTCTTGAAGGCATAGACTGTACACAAGACGATCAAGAGGACATTGTAGGTGAGTGAAATTAGCATGCTGGAGTCTTGGTTGTTGCATTTGAGGGTGACAATATACCTTTTATCAGGCTCAGTCTCCTTTCTTGTGCCCGGAATCTCCACCATGAGCCAGATAATGACAATAATAAGCTGGCATGAAATAAGAGCCATGCAGATGACCACCTGTGAGGTAGGGCTTATAAACCGTGGACGCTGCACACCTTCTTTAACTCCGCTGAAGATCCGAGCAATACGATTTGTCTTGGTCAAGAGGGCAGAGTAGCAGACAGCAAAGGAGGTGCCCAACCCTAGGCGCCGCAGAGTACAGACCACAGTGGAAGGCTTGGCTATGAAGATAAATGTCATGCTGTAGCACATTAACACTCCAGTCAACAAGATGTAGCATAATTCTCGGCCAGATGCTTTCACAATGGGAGTATCATTATTTTTAACAAAAACCCCTAAAACAAACAGCGTGGAGATGAAACCAAGGCAAGAAATTGTGACTGGCCCAATAGCCCAGACATCCTTCCAATGAATATACTCTTGGGGTAGTTCATAGCATCCATTTAATGTCCTATTGGGCCAATAACCAAGGCCACAATCTCTGCAAGTAAATTCATCCAACAGAAATTCATGTGGCTGGCATGGGATACATATCCAACAGCACATGTCTCCTGGTTGCATACTCTTCATTTCATTCTTCTTGCAGGGGTCACTGCACTGGGAAACAGGAATTGAGGTCTTCACCCATGGTATGAGGCTGGTGTTCAGAAGGAGTCCTTCTGCCCAGTAGCCTACCTTCTGATAGCGATATCGCCCATTAGCTCTCTGGTAGTTGAAGATGTTGTAACGACCAATTCCATCTCCACATAGGTCAAATCGAACCATACTTTTGGTGTCTAGTGATGGTCGAAATGGAGCTGTGAAATGGAATTGGAAAACTGGATTCAAGTAAGAAAAACAACATAATTACAAAATTGGGCTGTCCACATGGAAACTCCCCCCCAATGGGTTCTGTTATACTTTTATAACTTTGTTATTTAAAAAGAGAAATTCTATTCCTTGACATTTTATATGGATATAAACTGTTTCATATGGGTCTTTTTTTCACAGATAGTAATATAATCTGTGTAGAAATCTTAAGAACAAAATTAGACATGGGGAATTACAGGAGCCGAAGTCCAGAATATCTGAAGGGCATAAAGATGGGGAAGGCTATATTTGTAATCACTGCAGAGCAGCCATAACACACCCAATAATTTATTAATGTTTCCAAAAAGCTGTACATTGAAGTATGCAAAACTTCTGAAGTGGTGCTTTTCAAAACATGCTAGCTAGGGAAATCTGGGACTTGAAGTCCTCACATGTTAAATTTGCCAAGTTTGAAAAACATTGGCTTAAATTCTTTGAGGAAGCATGCTTCTATCACACTGACATTTTTGTGAAGCACCCCTTCTGAATGCTTTGCACAGCCCCACTATTTGATATATTAGTATAACTTGTGCTAACAGGAAAACTCCGAGGCTTATGTTACTTTATTATCCCAGTGCTATAGCACTCATAGGTGAAGACAGAGAAAATCAACGTCAAATGCAAGTGTGAATTTAGCTGGATACAGATGGGAGAACCTTGCCTGATGATAGCTTGATTGCAATAACACTTAAATCTCTCTTAAACAGGGATTGATGTGCATAGCTATCTTGCTTTCATTGTGAGATGAAAACAGAACTTTTGGAAAGTCAAATTCTAGGCAGTCAAATCTCCTGATCCAAGAAAATTACATGTACAAGTATGCTAAACTCGTATCTATCATGTCTAAGAAAAGAAGAGACTTTTCTGACTTGATAGCAAAATTCAATCAATGAAGGATATTTTTCCTTCAATAATGTTACAGCAATTTACACAGGAATATTTCTGGGTAACTACAATTCCAGGCATCTAATGCTCATACAGAAATCTCTGTACCTTTCAGGATATTCCTGCCATAATCTAGGAAGTGAGATTGCATTGTTTGTTTTCACCTGAGGCTCCAGCCTGTTTTCCATGTCCCAATCTTTGTCTGTTTTTCTCCATTATAGCCCACAAGTGTGTACATTAAACCATTACTTTGGCTTACCATCAAAAGTTACGTTGAGAATGAACTCCTTGTAGAACCTCTTACCATTCACCGGCTTCATGGAATCACAGAGCTTGGTGGCATTGGGGCACAGTGCTTGATGCATGTTATGAAGGGCGTGGGCCATTGCATAGACTGCATTGACCACAAACATGATCTTGGATTCCTGCTCAAACTGCCCTGTCTTCAGGGAGAAGTGACTGCAGTTCTGGTTGTGGAAACTACACTGGAATTTGTGTTCCCAGAATTCCTGGAACCATGGATTTCGGCTGTTGTTGTAAGGATTGAGATTTCGGAAGTACACAGCAAATTCCTGTATTGGGTAGGATGCCAGTTCAATAGTGATAGCTCCATCAGCAATAGGCTCACTGCCAGCCACTACACTCTCAAGAGCTCCCCAACCATCACTGGCCACCCAGGTGAAGGACACATTAATCCTCTGAGCAGCTGCTAATAGCTCCCGAGCATCTTCACTTCGGGTGAATAGTACTACTACCTTTGCACTGGGTTTTTGCATCAGTGCCTTAATCACCCCATCAAAAGTCTTCTTGTTCATAGAGCGTCCCACTTTCTCAGAAGTGGCAATGCAGATGTTGCGAGCCCGAGCTTGTTGTTCAAAAGCTTCAATGCCTGTTTCTCCATAGTCACCTTCAGAAGCCACTGTGGAGACATAGGTCCAGTTGAAGAACCGCAGGATCTCAGACATAGCTTTGGCCTGGTAGAAGTCGGGTGGTACAGTGCGAGCAAAGTAATCATAGCGAGACTTGTCACTCAGCTTGGCACTGGTAGAAGCATAACTGATCTGTGGGATCTGGAACAGCCGCAGGAGATTAGCAACCTGAAGAGAAAGAGATTAAGGAAGAAAGGGAAGTTTCTTGGTGAATAATTGGCAATAGTGAATGTGTAAAGAGGAGCAGGACTATTCTGCACACCCTGGAGTGGAAAACATTACCACCGAAGTATAACTCACTAGAGAATGCCCTGCTACTTTTTAAAGTTGGTGGAGGAGGAACTAATATTTTTCCCTATCCTGTTTGGGGATCATAGTTTCTGTAGATCCTAATTTGAACAATTGTAACTTAAGGTTCAGTTCAGACATTGCAACTAAATATGTAAAGATGTTTAGGAACGACTTATTCTGAATTTATCAAATAATGTTTCTTATAAAAGTTTTGCAATTCCCTGAATATCATGTGTGTTTTCAAAATGTGCCCTAAACCATTGCTTCTACTTTGTATGTACTTCAGTAGATATCAGAATTTCATGTTATAGTTCTGATCATCCTCCTCCATTCAGAAGCTATGTATATTTTGATGGCTGGAAAGAAGGAAGGGAAATAAAAATAAACAAGACACTATATGTCATGGTTTCCCCATAGCATAAGATCCGAAATCTTTAGATTTCGGCGGCATAGAAATTTAAGAAATAAATAAATACCACATAGTCTTAAAATGCCTATATTTTCTCCAAATAGCAAGTGAATTAAATTCACTTGACTTTTAATTATGAAATATATTTAAAGAGATGAAGGAGAGTAGATGCATTCTCCAGGCAAAAGAACAGTGCTTTGGTCAGTATCTGACTTCCAAGAGACATTACTTGTGTAGGGTTTTTTCCATACCACAACAGATCCCATTTCCCTTTGGGATACCAAGGTACTTGTAGCTGGTCTGTATATCTACTATATAGATAGTTCCATCCCAGAATTACCTTCTCTCTTTTGATTACCATCCAGTCACACTTCTACAATCAGAATGATATCCCAATGTCCTCATTAAAGATCTGTGTCAGATGTATCAGCAAGTCAATGTCTCCTTCACTCTTAGTATATAGCTTGATGCCAACCATGTAGAGGAGGTGGATGATTGCAGTTCCTCTCTTGAACTTGTATCCATATCCAGTCCTTACTATTATCAGTCTCAGGGGGTTCAAGTCTATTCAGAACAGAGGTTGGGACAGTGCATCATCTTGGTATATTTGATGGCCGCTTGTGTGAGCTGTCATGAATTCTCTTTCAGTGTTGTCCTCCACAGCCCCATTGAGTTCTTGAGAAAGATCCTTAGTGCCGTGTTGACTGTGTATAGAACCAAACATTCACAAATTCACGTATGTGACATTGAGTGATAGGCTTTTCTGTAGTCAGTATGTCTACTATTAGGATATAATAGGATGTCTACTATTGTGATGGTGACTGGTTCCTATTCTGGAAGACTGTTGTAGTCTGCTCTCAGGTCCTATAGCCATGTTGCACTGATGTTATGTATCTTCTCTTTCTCCCATACATTCCTCCAGCAGTGTTCAATTTCTGCTGTTGGTGGCTCTGCTATTACTGTATTGTTACACAGTTGGGAGTACACTTTGGATGGTTCTCTGGAGAACAGGGCATTCATCTTCTTGGTCTCTTTTTCTCCAGTGTATTTCCTTTCCTGGTAGTTAGTGATGTGATCCTTTGTTTAGCAGTCTATAGGGTTTCAGATGGAGTCAGGCCATTGTATTTTTCAACAGCCTAGTCTTAACTTTAATCTTCACATCCTTCTGTGATTCCATTAGTTGACTAACCACCCTCTGAGTAGCCTTGATCTTAGCTTCTAATCTCATTTTTCAAGGCAGGAGTATGTACTGCTGTTCTTGATTATGTAGCCAAACATCTCTAGGATTACAATGGCTCTAGGGCATACTAGTTCATTTGAACTATTTGGTAATAGTAGGGAATGTTGTGAGGACTTTGTTGGCATCTTCTAGCATACTATCTGTTGGAACTTCTCCATTGAGCCATGGTAATCAATCTTGATGGTTGACTCTAGCTAGTTTAGCCATGGTTTTATGTTTTTGTTATGCTTTGTAATAGAGGATGTGGCAGTGATATTCCAGCTTCCAGTATTGACTCCAGTTTCTTCCAGGTCTTCTTGAGTCCAGGATGTAATGGGTAGTTGCTCTATTGAGTTGTGGGAACAATTTCCTCTTCACTATGTTTGAACATTGGATAACTAGCTGTTTCTCTGTTAGTATTGATGTAGATCTCCTATCTATACACAGTTTCCTCATACATTTCATATGCTCTCTCTCATTGGGACTACTGTTGAAGTAGTATTGCATCAATTCCAGGTTCTCTTGTCTGGTTGTATGGTTTGTTCCAGTAGCCCACTTATTGTCAGATTGTCCTGGTTCCTCAATATCTAATACAGACCTTGTTAATTCAGGTGATGCCCAAGTTGGCATGACACTAATTCAAATCACTCTTAGTTCATATCTGAGGTAGGTAAGTGAAGTGTGAGGTGAATTTACCCAAGGGCCCCTTGGTAAGGTAGGTACCAGCCAGTCTTCCACATAAAAGGGTGATACTGTAGCCATTACACTACTCAGATGCTTCTATATATTACTATATATACTATTATAGCAGTAAAACTATATACAGTACTATTAATTTTATATGATATTGAAAGATACTCTGTAGGCACTTTGTAATTCAGAATACTGTAAGATACAGCAACTGGTGGTGGAAAAATAATGCCTTAAATCAACCTTGTCCAACCTGGTGCCATCTAAATATGCAGAAATTGTCTAAAAATTGCATTTGGCAGAACATCTAAAAATGACAAGTTGAAGAAGGCTGGCCTAAATGGTCTTGTCCATCAAAATTAAGAGCATTTAGTGGGGATGATTTGATTAACAATATTTTCTGTCACTTTATTTGGATAAATGGAATTTTAGATACTTTGATGATATTTAGATCCCCACCACCCCCATAATTATTTAGCTTCTGGATTTTAATCTTGATCAGTTAAATGGAAATAAGCATTTTGTTGCTGACTTCAACAAGAGATGGAATAGACTTTTTACATATTTTGTTTAAAATGAAATATTGAATTAAGTAGCAGCTTCATAAAATTCTATATAGATTCCATCAGATGTTAAGTTAATTAAAGTTCACTTAACTTTAATTAAGTTAAAGTAATTGCATATAAATATTTACCTATTCTATTAAAGTTATACTAATATAAAGACAAATTAGGACCTGTTGTATTCAATGAACCACACAAAATTGTTAGGAACAATTTTGTTGTTGGGCTGGTAAAATAACAAGTCTATCTTATTTAGCTGCCTTGTTTTGTGATATCCTTTTTCTTCAGCACTGATTGTCTCACAACTAGGCACATTTCTAGCTAAAACTGTATGCATTTGTAATGAATGTATACTTACATCACTCAGCAGATTGTCTCTATCTCTTTGCACCTATCAGTGATACAATTCTTCACATTTGCAGGAAATTACCCAAAGACAGCAGTTTGTAGCAAAACAGATGTTTGCAGAAAAAAATCTGTTAAAATAAAACTACTCAAGGACAATTTTCTTAGAATGCCAATTGTAACTAGAGCAAAGATGCAATTTAGAAGAAGCAAGGTCACCCCATGGCCAATATTAATTAGTACTTCAGTGTTCAAAGCCTTGAGATGTTTCTTCTTTCAAAATTCTCCAATTACTTCTTGCTCAAACTGTCAGCCAGAATGCAATAAAGCTTGCTCAAAACAAGTTATTTAGTATGAGATCTAGGGCCTTCTAAGGTATTAAAAGCTAGGAAATGAAGTCATTTGCTCTCAAGTCATGCTTTTCACTGGAATTATTTCTCTGGTGATCTGAAGTCATCCTCCAAATTGTTATGCTGCAATATTTCATAGATTATAATGGCATGATCTAATTCTTCCTAAGTCATCCCAAAATAAATTCCTGCTTTGGAGGAAGACAACATGATGCCTCTTGTCCTGCTATCTCAGATGATATGGGAAGAAAAGACTGTGGCTCAGAAAAAGCATGACTCCGTAGAAAGGTGGAAAATGGAATTTGATGTATTTCAACCATAAAGACTGTTAGCAGATAGCCAAATCTTGCAATATTTCTAGCTTAGGAGGAAGCTTTAAAACTAGAGCTGAATGGGCTTACTAAATCAAACCATCACCATTTTTTACCAATGGAGATCCTGCCAATAATCCCAGCTGAAAGTTTACCAGTGTTAACTGAAGAAGGCAAATTGGCATATGTGCAATGAAGAAGGTAATTGGTGTTTCCCAGGACACATAAATGGAAGATATTCAACTATTGGCACAATTTGCCAATTGACTCTCATATCAGCTGTGGTTGTCCCCTACTGCCTTAGTGTCCCTATTTCATTCTTGCAGAAGCAGGGTATAAATAGAGCTGGGAGCAGAAGAAATACTTTGGCTAGAATAACAGCATTTTGGAAAGTACGAGCACATGGTTCCAACCATAATTTGGCATTTTCAAACATTATTGGGAAAGACTCCTATTGTATCTAACATCCTGGCAAATCACTGCAAGTCATCATGAAATCCGAAGTCAATATATTAATAATTCCTAATTCCATCTAGGAATATATTAATAATTCCTAATTCCATCTAGGACAACTTAATAGCTGATTATATGCATGGTTGTTCAGAAGTAAATTCTAGAGAATTTTGAATGACTTTCCAATAGATATAAATACATGAGGCAGCCATTGCAGTGTAGTGCTGAAGGTCTTAGATTGGCCCCAGGGAGATACAGGGTGTAATCTATCCTCAAGCACAGAAACTCTCAGAACAGACATTCTCACTCAGCCTAAACTATTTACAAGGTAGTAGTTTTGGGAAAGAATTGGAGGAGTACTGTGGTGCTCCTTGAGCTCCTATACAAAAAGAGGGATATAAATCTAACTGAGTATGTGTCTGTATGTGTAGTACAATCCTTTGGATTATAGCATTTTTTAGCTTGTTCTAAAAAATGATGTAACTGCTAGGAGAAATAAATATTGGGATAACTTTAGCATAATGTTTGGATTTGGCTAAGCTCGATCTCTGAACTTACACAGAAGCTTGTCTGTTATGACCTATGATTTGACATATTGTATGAGCCCAGCAAGGTAGCTTATTCCATAACAATGGTTAAACAGATCATAGTTTGACATAACACGTGGATTGAATCAAATTCTGTTTCTGAATTAGACAATTTATTTCCATTATAAAGCTTCCACAGTTTCCACCAATTTTCTACCAGGGCCTTCAAATGTTCGACTAGTTCAATGAAGAATTCTATATGTCTACTCAGAAGTAAGTCCCATTGAATCAGGAAAGTGGGTGTAGAACTGCAACTCTGATTGTACTTGAAGTAATTTAACTGGAATTGATGTAATTAAGATTAGTCCTGTTGATTATAACAGGTTTACTCATTATATAACTGTACTTGATTCCAACCCATTATGCAGCATTGAAGAAAGCTTAAACTGCTGACGTTCCACCCCACTTGAAGAGAATAAAACCAAGAGCAGTAAAGTATTTGCTAGCAGCAGTTACGATGTGCTGCAGAGCTGTTGCAGATGGCATCCCTGTGATCTGCAGCTTTAACTATCCACTTGTTCCAGATGCTCTGCAGTAAAGCTGGCTTCCTTCAATGAGGAGAAATTCTCACTAATGAGATTGTTAAAAATACTGACTACAGAAGAGGCAGGCTAGACACAAATTTTCATTTCTGCGGAGAGGAGAGTCAGCACATGCTTCATAGCTTGGGATGTGAAAAAACCTTACTGCATAATTAACATAACAATTAATTTAAGGCAGAAAACTACAGAAAACCAGATCTGGTCTGCAAGAACCTGGGTGACCATGTTGGCATCTGGTGATCATTCAGATCTTGGCAGATCAGATCTGGTTAATTCTGCAAACACCTCGTGTTTAGCCAAATACGGAGAAACAAAGAGTTATGCTTCCTTCATCCTTATCAGGCTTGATTTTTAAAATCATTTTGAATTAATATATTATTGGTAAATCCTGCAAAGTGAAAATTTTGTTCAGTCTCCATGTGGAACTAACTCCACAACACTCAGTGCTTCTGCAAAAATGCAGCTTTTAGCTTTGTCAACGCAGACATTTGAAAGTCAAAATTGTCTCTCTAACTAATAGTTTGGGGAAAGTAAATGGGCAGTTTTGCTCAAATGGAAATGAAACTCTAAAAAGATTACTAGTTACCAGTTAGTTGTATTTAATAATCATATTTTATTTGCTAGACATTTGTAGCTTTCATTCATAGATAACACAGATCAGGTAAACACTTGGGGAGGTAACCAATTATATTGTTCTTCTGTTATCATTCTTCTGGCTAATATAGCAGAGTAGTGGTTAATTTCAAAATGAAGCAAAAACAATTTAGTTTTTAAACACTAATATAGCTTTTATGGAGCTTATCAATTAAAAAAAATGTTATCTCAAGTTAGAGATCTGTAGATAAAAGGCTTAATGGAAAAAATAGTGATCTTAGGAGCAGAAACTGGAAAAAGTCAGTTTGATTGTTCTACAGTAAAGGAATTTCAAACTGCTGAATTTCAGGTTACCAGAAAATCCAGTTTTTTCTTTTGTAGCCAAAACAGTTACTTTATTGATGAGTTCGAGGACATTTATTAACAAGATTGCTTCCCAAATTATTGATATAATTATTTTATATGTATTTTTAATTATTATCAAGTACCTGGGAATCTCCCCTCATTTTAAGTCCACAACAACAAACCTGTGGATTGGGCTGGGCTGAGAGCTAGTGATGCAATTAATTATGTCGTCAAATGGAAACCTGACCTTGAGTTTTCCCAGTCCAGCACCTTAATCCTTAGACTGAATTGCTATACAGATTTCAATATTCCTATTTACTGTTGTTTAGTTCCTCCTTCTCCTCCTTTTATTCTTTCTCTTCTTCCTCCTCCACTTGTTTTGCATTGCAGCAAAGTTTATCAATGCATGTTATGACCAAAGGTTTTGTTTTTTTAATTAGCTTAATGCAGAGAAAAAGTGATTGGCTCAAGACCAAACAATTGCTTTCTTTTCCTAAGGAAGGACTGGAACCTGGTTTCCCTATTCCTAATCCAACATAACTACACCCTTTTGACTCTCATATGTCCTTTAATGTAATGATTGCTTATGATGATTCAGAGTGGATTCTCTTGCTCAATCCTTTGAATTTGTTCTGGATTTCAGCTTCTTGATCCAGATGAGTTTTGCCATTCCATCATCCCATAATCCAGATTTTGATTTTTTTTAAATTTACTATACTATATGTATGTTACACATTACAAAACAACAACAAAAAAAAGAAATTCTCCTTCATTTCAGCATTGGTTTATTAACTCTTCCAAGGCATATGGAAATTATTATGTGAAATGAAATAAACTCTGGATCTAGCTCCACATTCCAAGAAGAAAAAGTACATCCACCAGTTTTCATGGCACAGGCATGCTCTAGATCATGGGTGTCTAAACTTCTGGCTTGCTTGAGCTGAATTGAGTAAAGAGGAATTGTTTTTGGCTGCATATAAAATATATACCCTGCCTTGGTGTGGTTGGGGGGCTTGTGTGCTCTGAAGAAGATGAGAGCTATGCCAGAGGTTCAACCATACTGGACAGATCTCATTGGAGGAGCCAGACA
>JANHZU010007405.1:0-21912 GCA_032468055.1 Acrochordus granulatus | reverse complement strand
AAGACTGTGATGCTGGGAAGGACTGAAGGGAAGAGGAGGAGGGGACGGCAGAGGATGAGATGGATAGACAGCACAGTAAGTGTGACGGGTATGAGCTTGGGAAGACTCCGGGAGGTAGGGCAGGACAGGGGGGACTGGCATAATGCAGTCCATGGGGTCGCGGAGAGTCGGACATGACTGCGCGACTGAACAACAAAAAATTAAAAAAGGTATCTTGAAACCAGCTCATATTCTCATCCTTCTAAAACCAAACAATGAATTTTATTCCCTGGCTGCAAAATCTTTGAGCAAAGGCCTCTTGTCACCCCTTAGTGGACTGAAGCTATAGTCAACATTAATATAAACTATTTAAATAAAACTTATTCTCTGAGATTTATTTAAAAGGAGGTAGAAGAAGATCTAGAATAGGAAGATCTAGAATAACCTAAATTGGGTGCTGCAGAAAGGAACCTCACACCAAAGTAGCCATTAATTGATTCTTTTTCCAAAGCTTGGAGCTGAGCAAACATAAAACTCAAACCTTTTTAAAGAAGCAAAATAGAACTGGAAAAATAATCCAGGTCAGCTGAAATATATGTGAATGAGATGTATGGATTTGGCTAACAAACATTTAATTTAAGCCCAGGCATTGGTTCTTTCTCTGGGTTGCTGAGACATCAGTCTGGGGTTCTAAGAAATGGACAATTGGCAATTAAAGCTGATTTTTCAGAAATATAAACCTTGATTTGTATTTCCCAAGCTTTGATTGCCAACATCACAGGTAACCACAAACCACAATGAAGATAGTTTTGGGATTATCCCTGCCTGCAGCCAAGATTCTTTACCACAAGTTTATACAAATGGATCTTTTTTCATGTTTGCCCTATTTCATTATTATTTTTGGCGGGAGAGAAAATGCATCACCTTCTCTTACTCCTGTAAACGAATGAGTTCAGAAAAAAGGAATTTTTGATTGTCTTTGAGCAACATGCTGAATCATGTAACTTAAACCAGCATCATCATTCCTTGCTAAACCAGTCAGAAAAGGAGGTACCACAAAATGACCTGAATGAATATTATGCAGCGACATATATTATTTTATTCTCTGGAGCTTAGTAATGTTTTCACTGAAGGTGGAGTATAAAGATCAATCACCAAGACCATACATTGACTTCCTAGAACTTCCTCTTCTGACCAGTGTAGTCAATATCCCATCAGATGGACTTCAGACAACATCATTTACTAAGAGTTGGGAAACCTTTTAGAAGATGGTTGGAAATAAGCCTTATATGTCCCTTGTTGAATTTTTGGACTCTCCTTGTAAAGTATCCCCAAGCTTCCTCCCATTAACTTGATTGATCTCCTAGTTCTGGCCTCCATCTCTCCATTTATGACCACATCAGTTCCTAGAGTGATCATAAAATGAATGTAGGAGAAGGAAGAGTGGAGCTAGGGGTTAAGAGGGGGATCAGCCTGGAGTCACTATACACACACAAATACCAAAGGTCCAACCCTTTGTGAAGACCATTAGCCTTATCTGGGGAGTGCAGGTGCTTGGCAGGCAATTGGATAAATTCTTGTGACATTGTAGCTTGACTAGAACTGCACCGACTAAGCCTGATCTTTTGGGCCTTACAATGAAGCTGAATTTACAGATATGGAGTTTACCCACTGGCTCTCCAGATAAATGTATTCAGAAGGTTGAAGTGGGTGCCCCAGCATCTCCATGTTGAGATGCTAAGTAAAGGAAATGTCCTTCCCACCTGAAATCAGGCTGAGTGGGGTATATTTAATCAGATTAATAATGCTGATGAACATTCTGAACAGGCAACCTTAAAAAATACACGGCGAGAAAACAGAAATTATGATGCTTCAAGAAGCTTTATTATGAAAGGGTAAATCAGTATGACATCAGAAGGCAGTACATGTGGCAAGAGGAAAAATGGATAACGTTATGTTGGCTTTGTCACAGCCATTAAAGGAGGGACTTTCCATGTAAATGTTTGTAAATCACATTACAAACAGCATATTTGAAATGAATGAGTGACGAAGGAGGAAATTGAGTAGTAGCAGAACCTTCTAGGTTTAGTAGCTCAGTGGTGCTAAGCACACTATCTCTCCTTTCAGTGAACATTGGAAATGAAGGGAGCTGGAAGAACCTGACAAGCATCACATATACTGCAGTAACACAACAGACCAAGATGGAGATCTTGTTTTTCTTTCCAGCTGCTTTTGCATCGTGTGGTCAATATTTTTAATAAGGACCACAGTGGTACGGCAGGCATTTCCAGGAATATCTTCTCCAGCCTCCATAGCTGCCATAGCCCCAGTATCCAAGCCAACTATATCCCCCATAGGATGATCCACTGATGAAACTCAATGGGCGAGTGTAGCTACAACAGTGGTCCACAGCGACAGGATCATGAGTGGAGGACAGAATTGGACCCGGAATGGTTACTCCTGAGGCTAGAGGCTGAATGATGAGTTCCGACCCTGTGAGTTGACTGCGACAATTGACAGGACCACCGGCACAGTAGTTGGCTGCAATCCCAGTAAGGGAGCTGGATCCATATGCTGAGACCAGGGCATTGGATTCACCATTAGAAGCATAAGGCACATGGCAGATAGTTCCACAATAAGACATCTTGGTGTGATCTAGGAAGGAGGCCATGCAAAAATAAGCAGTGGAGACCCAGGTGGAAGGTCTGAGAAGCTGCAATAGTGTGTTACTTAAAAAGAGGAGAGAAGTTATCGGAAGTATCAAATCAGACAAACAAACCAATAGTAAACAACAGTCTAATCAAGGAACTACCAAGAAGATAACAACACTCCCACCAACACTGACAGGTCAAGCTACTGTATTCAAAGAGAGCAAACCTCATACCCTTCCAGCACTAAAAATGCTATCTTGTTGAGTAGTGAAATGTCTGCAAGAAAAAAACCTCGGGAACTCCGAGGACCCCATATTGGAAACTGCTCAAAATTAATCTGAAGATAAACTAGAACTTTAAACTCACCAACATTCTTCTTCCATCCCCATCACTCCTTTTAAATCCTCACTCCTTATATCTTGGATACTTCATGATACAGATGATCTTCATGAGATCTTCCAACCCCCAACTGCAACATACTGGAGAGACTCCTGGTGCAACTCACCTTGGATCTCTTGATGTTCTTCAGTAGGATACACTTATGCCCTAAACCCCAGAATCCTATCTTGTTATCTTTTAGGCAAGGAGCGTGTAAAGCAGTGATAAGATCTCTGAAGAAAGGGAGTAGACTTTTGGGACAAAATGCTATCAAAGGGAAGAGGCGGCGGCTGTGATTAGCCCAGGGGAAAATGGCTTATAATTATTACTCACTGATCAAGCAGCTACACCTGTGGTTACTTAATTCCTGCTTCCTTCCCAAATTGACAGATTTCAACTGTTTTTTCATTGGCTTAACCTATCTGCAGTGCAGCGTGGTTGTCTCCTGCATCAAAGGAGAATGGAGGGCCACCACCCATATTCAAACAACTTTCCAGGCATCGGCGTTCAAAAATGGTGGTTAAAATGGAGAAATGATTTATGACCATAATTGGGACTGGAAAATTCACCCTTAAGTGGTGTGGTTGTTAACTGAAGTACCTTATGACTACTCTGAATGTTACCATCTTTCTTGCCATGGTCTTTAAGTGACTCGCCGTGGTTGTTCCGTCAGATGAAAATGATTTGCATCTTCCCTGCTGACTTTGCTTGTCAAAAACTGGCTGGGAAGATCGCCAGTGGCGATCATATGAGTGCGGGGATACTGCGATGGTTGTAAATGTGAAGACTGGTCCTAAGTCGCTATTTTCAACCCCATCGTAATTTCAAGCGGCTTCTAAATGACTGATCGTCAGTTGAAGACTACGAATTTGGGGAGTTTGAAACTTCATATCGAAAGCATCTTCGCTCCCTGAGAAAAAACTGATCGATTCCCCTCTACTATCCCTTTGGGTGAAATGGAAATTCCATATTCAGGGACAGCGTACCAGGAAATGTCAGCAGTTGGAGAAAACAGATCAAAGGGATCTGTGAGCAACTTTCTGAAGTGTGAGGACATTACAAACATGAGGTTGGTTTAGCTAGGCCTGGTCCAGCTGAGCTCCCATTGCCTAATTCTTTGGGATAAGGAGCATCTTATCTCCACTTGCATACAAAAAATCAACTTCATTGTCCAAATTATCTTACCGAAACCAGAATTAGAGGAGTTGCAAACTTGAAGGCTACAAATGGGACCGAAGACTGCAAACTTTAAGCACAGAAGCTCCAATCTTGAGACGTGCACAGCACCTTTGAGAGCCAACCAATTTCCTTTTGCATTTTTGAGCATTGAGGTTTCCAGCAGCTGCAAGAAAGTATTGCGAGAACTGAGAAAATTCAGAGAGCAGAAAGAGGAAAAATGGAAAAGAATCAGATTTCATTTGGACCTTCGGAGAAACTTTCCAAAGATGAGAAGATTTAGGCAGCGGAATAGGTCCAGCTTAGAAAGCGTTGGCCTCCCTTTCCTCAGAGGCTTTTAAGCTGTGGCTGGGACTGCAAATCATAAGGACTAGAGCCCCATCCAACTGATCTTTCCTTATTTGTCATTGGGATGAAAAGGGCGTGTGTGTGTGTGGCTGTGGATTTTGCCCTGTATTTTTTACACCTGTAATCTAAATCATCATCCCTAAATATAGCACCTGGGATATCTAAAAAGCTTGTAGTGAAGTATCAGTCTGACCTCTGGTGGTTCCCGTCTATAGTTCTGATTTGTTTTTGGTTATTTTAAGAATCTATTACGGATGTGCCATATTTTGCACATGCCACTAGAGGCAGTAGCAGACAAAGGAAGAAGTTCAATCAGTGATCCCTAATTCTTTTAGTCCACATCTCAAATGTTCAGGGCAACCTGAAAAATAAGATTTCCTCCAAAATCTTCACTATCCTAAGGACCAGTCTGCTGCTGCCCTCTAGTGGCAGATGCAAGGTATGGCACATTTGTGACATGCTCTTAAAATAATCCAAAATAAATCAGGAAACAGAGAGAGGCTCCACCAGAGGTCAGATTGATTCTTCACAAGACACTTTTCAACATCCCAGCTGCTCTGTTTAGATGTACAGATGATGATTTAGATGATGTGTCCAAAAATACAGGAAAAAATTGGTATCACTAAGAGCGTTTCAAAAGCACATTTCCAAGGTTTTTGCTTCCGTTCAAGTTTCGTGTGGAAGGAGATGGAACCTCACTGGGAATTCCACATGAAACATTATGCATCGCAGAGCACCATAAGGAGAAGGATTTTAAGAATAAACTCTGCTTTGTTCTTCTTCCCTCCATGTTCCAAGCTTTTTTTTCAAACCAATTAAATCATGATTACGTGTTCAAGTCATGAGTTGGAAAGAAGTCTCTTAATTTAAAATGTTCTCCTTCATTGTCCTGAAATGCAAAGTTTCTCCAGGTTAATGAAACTAAAAAAGGCTCCATTCTCACAGCTGATCAATCTAGGTTTGTGTTTTGAGCTTGCAACCACCATTTTACTAAGTCTAGAACTCAGCCACATGAGCAAAACCAGAAAATGAGTTAATTCAGTAACCAAGTGAAATCTCCTCTGTCTTTTCTGTCTTTGGATTAAATCTCATAAGATGCTCAGAAGGCTGGCTGGGGAATTCTGGGAGTTGAAGTCCACACATCTTAAAGTTGCCAAGGTTGAGAAACACTGATTTAAGGAGCTTTGGAGAAGAACATTTGAATGGCCTTCCTGCTCGCAGGTGGGGAAAGAATTAACTTCAGGTCTGCATCTACTTTGCTCCTGTCTTTTAGTTAAATAGAGGAAATCTTATTTTATGGCAGGGCTCAATAGTTGAGCTGAGAACTGAGAGTTGAGACAGCCTCCAGAGGCTCACATAAGCAATGAAGAGCACAAGAAACAGGTGAAGCCTTAGTAGAGAGGACTGCTGGAAGGAGTTCCACTTGGATATCAGAAGCCATGAAGCCCAAGTGAAGTGATTGAAGCGGACTTCTGTGTCTTCTTCTCTGACCGTGAGGCAGCTCTAGTGTGGCGGATTTTCTAATTTTCCCTTCCTCTAGTCACATCAAAGGTTGAACATCAGGGACAAAGGGGTTTAATCTGTGGCACCTCCAGATAGAAGTAGAGAAATCTCAACAGGCAAATGCTTCAAAATCTCAAGCCATCAGTCTCAAGAATGATCAGCATTGGTATTAGACAATACCTTAGGTCCATCTGCTTCTGCCGGAATGATTTGTGACTTGAATTGATAACTTTTAAGGCCATCCATCCAGTCATTCCCAATTCCACACTACCTGCCCTATTTCTGCCTTTGAAGAAGGTAGTTTTCACAGATGGTTTTCTTATTTTAGATCAGCCTATGTTTATTGATTTAGCACAACAGAAGTGCCATTCGCAACATTCCATCCAAATAGAAGTCAGGTTAGAAAGGGAAGTGTGGGGACAAATAGAATTGTGGCTTATCAGAGTGAGTCCCTTAAAAATGAGAACTGGTTGAAATCTGCCATGAAACTTCAAGGGAGGAAGAATTATAGAGAATATAGAAAGAACAGTCCTCAATAATGGTGCAAAGAAGAACTTTTGGGTCAAACTAAACATATGCCTAATCCAGGCTTCTTCATGTTCTCTGGAGAACTCTGGCTTTATGATCTCATCAGATTAAGGGCTTCTGGGAACTGAAGAGTAACATATTTTAGTCCAAACAAGTCTAGTCCAATGTTTCCTATGGTGGCCACCAAGATGTCATCATCGCGTTGAATACAATCTCCCTGTTGGCTCTCCAGAATTTTAATTATCTGCCATGATGGCCTTCTTGACACATTTTGCTCAGCCATAATATCCTTTGTTTGATTTTGGCGGAGTACATTATTTGTACTATGGCTCATAAATCATAGTTTGTACCATGGTTTGTGTGAAAACAACCTATTGTGCTTTAGTCTATAAACTGTGTGTGGTGAAACAAAAATTATTAGCAGAGAGTGACTTTTATTTTATCCAAACCATCAATTCAGTTGGGATTACTAAGTGGAATATCCCATTAATTATCTGATCAAGCCAGTTATCTAGTTAATCATAAGCATTTCTTAATATATTCTTCTGCAGTGGTTCTGATGTGATGACTCGAGTGCCGACAAAGTCCATAATTGTGAAATAGTATGACAACCCACTTTTCTGGAAGACTATCTCTCACCTGTATCTCCACCTTCTGGAGCATGAGGCCACCTTGAAGGCTTGTTGAACAAGCAGGAAGTAAGTTATGGATAAATAAAAAAGAACAGGATGGTGAAGCTGGAAATAAGAACATTGACACGGAATTGACGATTCTTCCATTGCTTTATATTTCTTTCCTTCTTGGTTTTCTCTAAATCATGCTATCCTTTCAGATGTTCTCTGTGGTCATGAATTAGTATGCCAATATCTTAGCAACAAGAAAGTAATCTCATTTTCTTTCTTTATTCTTCTTTCATTTCTAATTTTGACTTTAATTAAAATCTGATAAAATCCGAATGCCCTTAGTCGTGGATTGGTGAACTCGGATCCAATTTGTCATGTGTACAGGAGAAGGATCATGCACTCAACTGTGACTTGGAAAATCAAGTCAATCTGATGTTTTGAAAGTGGTGGTGTGTCAACCTTGTTCGATTGAACATGCACTTTGCTTCCCATTTCAATTTTCTGAATCTTTTTGAAGGGAAAGACCTAGTTTATGCATCCTTGCATATCATATTGTATCTAAGCAGAGGAGAAAAAATGAAACCAGTTGGGAACGCAACAAAGTTTAATGAATTTAATTCATTAAGTTAAGTTAATGGGAAGTTAATGAATGAATTTCCTGTTCACACTATTCATCTTCTGCTTTTTGGAATGATTTAAAGTTGGATCTTACCTCTAAGTACGCAACTATGTGAATTCACTCCAAGGTGTGAGAGACTGGGGAGGTTATTTCACATTCAGGAAGCAAACATAATGAGGAATGGAGTGGATGCCAATAATTTATTTTTAACTTTGTTCATATTAACATTAATTTCAACTAGATCTTGCCCCTGGCATGCCCATAAAAGTGCCCCTTGACTCATAAGGAGTTACTTAATCTTATAATAATTTGGTACTTGGGACAGATCAGCAGTTGGTTCATTTTTCCTTAGGATTTACACACTAACATTGTTAAACCTGCAATTGAACTTGAAATGAATCACAAATCCTATGAAGTTGAAACATTTGCAAAGTTAAAACAATAAAGCATATGTATTATTCTCCACTTAGGATGGTTGGTTACTTCTGTTCCTTTTATGGCACCAAGTTATTCCTACCACCTCATCAGTTGCCCCAAATAGTTTAATTTTTAAAAAAAAAAATTCAGGTCTAAAAATTAATTTAGTTAATCCAAGAGAGGGACAACTAAATCTAAAAGGAAATTGCTCTCTGATATAATGATCTTCTATGGCTTTCTCCAAATATTTTGCAAATATATACACTGATGAGTTCTCACAACATCCTTGGATTATAAGAGCTCCAGAGGTGGTACTATCTGTGCAAGGAGGAAGAAAATTTTCAAATCACCTTCGCAATTACTCCGAAATATTTTTACTGTTTGTGAATGAACACTGTCACAATCATCCTGCTTCCATCCTTTTTGACCTAAGCTGCTTGTGTCATCTGAACTTCTCCAGTTGTTTGAGATTATGATCAAATCCCCAAGTGAACTTCTACAAACTAGAAAAAAAAACAGAAACTGAACAAGGTTGGACCATCTGAGATGCATAATCTGGAATTTTTGAAGGAGACCAGCCCCATGTGCATCCATGGACAGGATTACTGGACTTGCCTATGGCCTGAAACCATACCTGGATAAATTTGGAAAGATAGCAAGTTCTCCCTCTGTAGAAATCTTCAAGAAGAACATGGTGAGCTCCTGTCATAGACAATCTTTCTCCAAATCTCCTATGCTTTGCAGATGTGCACAAAAAGGCTTCCAGGTCCACCACCACCCTCTTTGGGATCCTAAGACTACCACATCATAAGTCAGCCCAAAAACTAATTAATGTATTCTGCTGTTCTCTTTCAGTTTGTGTCCGTGCAATCTTTTCATCTTGTGATGCTATGAATCACAATTGCTTTTCCACTGCATGCTTGCCTCTCCCTTCTGAGACCATTATAATTAGCAAGACTGGTTTTCTTTGTAGACAAAATACTGCTTTTGCAACAAAATTAGTTTCCCTCAGCATATTTGGACCCAACCTGCAAGCTGTGTTATTTCTTTTTTTAACTAAGTATAAAGTTCAAGATGCTCTCCTGCTTAAATTTCATCTGCTTGGAGATTAAGTTTAAGATCCACCACCCAAATAATCTTCATTAGGAGGGGAAAAAAAGCATTTGACACATCAGAAATTAGATGAAAGAGAGTTTATGGCTTAGCTTTTTGGTCAATAAACTAGGACAATTGTAATTTGTTCAGAAACAATGGTTCAGCTCATTTAGTCCATTGTGTGAATCTGGATTTTAATTTTCGTAGTCCTGGTACTTTTTGTTTCCTTTTTAGCTTTTTTATTGTCTCTTTTGAATAGTTTACCTATTGAAGGCAAGTTTGACTGAATGCCAAGCCTCCAAAAATTCCCTAAAGTTTTTGGATTTAGTTTGCTCTAGGATGCAAGAAGGATGCAAGGAGATCAAACCAGTCAGTCCTACAGGAAATCAACCCTGATTGCTCATTGGAAGGACAGATACTGAAGCTAAAGCTCAAATACTTTGGCCACACAATGTGAAGAGAGGACTCATTAGAAAAGACCATGATGCTGGGAAAGATTGAAGGCAAAAGGAGAAGGGGATGGCAGAGGATGAGATGGTTAGGTAGCATAGTCAGTGTGATGGACATGGGTTTGGGTGGACTCTGGGAGGCAGTGCAGGACAGGGAGGTCTGGTGTGCCACAGTCCATGAGGTTATGAAGAGTCAGACATGACTGCATGACTGAACGATCACAAGTCCCAAGGAAGTAATATATCA
The DNA here is from genome assembly GCA_032468055.1 of Acrochordus granulatus. Taxonomy (NCBI): domain Eukaryota; kingdom Metazoa; phylum Chordata; class Lepidosauria; order Squamata; family Acrochordidae; genus Acrochordus; species Acrochordus granulatus. Next base: position 11,899 of record JANHZU010007405.1, on the reverse strand, counting down.
GATATCAGCATGGAATTCAATGAAAAAAAACAGAAATATTGTCTACCCAGGACTCTGAGAGTTTCGGTTTTTTCCTTAAACCAAGAAATGTTTAAGAGTTTGAAGGAAATGGACAATAGCCTCAAAAACAGTCACTGTAAAGAAAATAAATTTATAACCTTTTCCCTAGGTAAAAAAAAGTATCTGCAACCCATTCGTTTCAGGTTTCTTTTTCTGTGAATATTCACAAAACTCATCTTTAAGATTTGTTTAAGGAATTTCCTTTGACTCCTCCAAAAGCAATGAAATACATTTGTTTGTAAGTTGGGTTTAGCAGCTTCCTCAGCGAATGAGCTTGACTGAATGTCAGTAAACTCCAATATTTCATTTTAACCATTTGCTAATTAAATCACACGGAGCATTTCTGCATGTACTTTTTCAAATTCTTGCAAGGATTTGATTTGTGACTACTGGACATTTGCATTTTAGCCTTCCTTCCTTCCTTTACTGATTTCTTTCATCCCCATCTTGTTATCTATGCTAATAAATCTTCATGAGATACCTTCTGAAAATGCTCTAAAATTATAAGAGTAACAATACATTTCTTTGATAGATGTTGCTAAAACAGTTGCTTTCTTTCTTTTCCTTTCTATTTAATCTTTTGCATTTTGGGGTCATTACATCTTTCCAGGGCGGATCTAATATATTCAGTGAGGGAGAATTTGGAAGATCAGCTGTTCATTTGAATGCAGGGGAAAATAATTGCAACATTTCCCCCAATTTATATGAAACACTTTTAATTAGTAAGCATTTTTTAAATTGTTGTCAACAAATGATGTTTCATAACCTCCCTTAGGCTCCCAAGGAAAACATATAAAGACACCACTCATCTTTCACTAAAAATCTTTCTCTCTTCACTGAGCTGGTAAGTCAATTTGATTCATTTCTCGAGCAAAAGAAATCTCCTGGTTAGGCTTCCTATTCGCCATCTTTTTCCCAGCATCTGTTCTGATAACCTGTTTAAAGTTTCCCCAGAAATGCATTCAACTTTTTAGAGGACAAAGTGCATTGCCTAAGCAAGTATTGTCTCCCCTCCCTTTTCTATTTCAATGTCCCCAGGAATTCCAGTCGTGTTATATATTTTCCTACTACCTTATTTGTGCATCTTTGCAAAATAAAATTAGCTGGAGACTTTGTTTTCATCCATCGTAGAACAAGTTGATTGCATCTTCCTTTACATATTTCTTTTTCAGAAGCAAGACTCCTTAATTCACCAAGGTGCCCTTTGACATAGGTATATTTAGGATTTTAGCCCCAAGAAATCCACTCCACCAGAAGTAAAATGCTTTGGGATTAAGCAGAATGTAATCCCTGGGTAAACTAAGCTACATTGAGCAACCCAGCCCTATAGAGGGCAGCATCTAATTGTTCTCAGATAGCTAGGAAGCATCTGATCTGGACACCATCAGGATATCCAAACTGGAAATTCCCATTTTTATGAGAAGTTAAAAGAAAAAGGACCAAGAACACAAAGGAAACCACTTCTTCTGCCAAAAGAAAATGGATCATTGTGCCTGTAATATCAGAAATCAAATTATTCTTGATTCCTTCGAATAGTTTAGATTAGTACAGGATTGTTATGTCCCATTTGGATATTATAATCTGAAATTAATCAGTAGGTAGAAATGTTTAAGAGTTTGAAGGAAATGGACAATAGCCTCAAAAACAGTCACTGTAAAAAATAAATAAATTTATAACCTGTGTTTGAACCTATGTTTAAAGACTAATTTTAAAATTCAATTCAGTGTTGTAAATATATGACTTTTAGCCTAATTTGTCAAGAGGCAAGTTCGTGTCAATATTTTTTTTTTCAGTCTGGGGTCATTTATTTATAGCTGGGTAAATGGGATTGATCCAACTAGAGGGTGATATTATAACAGATGTGGAAAGCCATTGGAACATCAGTGGGGTATACATGTTGAATATAGTTATTTAGAGCTTTTCTAAATGGCCTTTGAGGGTTTTCCTCCTGCTGCTGGAAAGTCTGGGTTGTTTTCTAGCATTTGACTACTTTGCAGCATTAGAAAAAGTGCTTCTAAATTAGAATTATCCCTCCCTTCCTTCAAGGATTTTATGAAAATAGAATGAAGTTTCCAACAGCTTATACTTTTTGGTACTTGTTGTCAAAAACTTGTTCAACTGGATCAATCTATGGGTTTCTGGCTTGTAGGGACACAAAATTAAAATTTAAAAAATGGGCAGTTGAGCCCTCTTGGCTCTCAGATAGACCCAATTCTGCATAAGATTTAACTGACTTCTCGTCAATCATATTTAGAAGCACCAAGTCTCAAGTTGTTTTGCCTACTTGGTCCTCCCAGAAAAAGAATTGGAGAGAAAGAAAAAGAACAAACCTCTCAATGATAATCTCCCCAAAGCAATTGATTACAATAGACAAGCCATGTGTATAGCTGTCTCTCAAGCCAAGGAGGGAAAGATACGATAGTGTCCTAAGGTTTGCCAATGACAATACAGGATTCACGATCCTATACAGGATTCATGAGATGTCAGAAGTATTTCTTGGAAAAAGTAAGTATTTTCCAACATATTTCTCAAATGGCAACCTTAAATCTAGTGACTGTGATTGGTTGCATGAAAGAAGGAGATCTGACCAGGTTAGTGGTCAAATTAAGGCTGCTAATTAGGATGGATCCATCAGATACACTTCCATATCTAATTTGCTTATTGAATGAACCATACATATGTTGAATGACACAGCCATAAACTCATGATGTCAGCATCTCTGGGTTGCCCAGGAACATGTATATCTGAATAGAGAAGTTTCCTTCTTTAAGTCATGAGAGATTATTTAGAGATGACTCTAAGTCAAGGGGGATGGTCTCTAAGTCATGCTGTCTTGGAGATGAGATTGGATTACGCTTCCCATCTGCCATGCATTCCTGAGACTTTTTGTGGTCAAGATAAGGCCATCCTACATTTCCCTCTTTCTGTCTCTTTGAACAGAAAGGTTTGTGGGTGGCTTTCAAAAAGGAAATGAGACTGATTAAAAATATGAAGACAACATCATATGGAACCTTTGTCTTTTCAGATCTACCAGAAACACAATGTTCTACACAGCAAATTCCTATGAACCTTGTCTGCCGTACTATCTCCTATGTTATTCGCCAGTTTATCCTCACAGCTACTGTAACCAAGGCAACAGTTATAACTATGGCTTTCAGCCATATGGCTATGATAGAAGACCATGTCACAGTTATGGTTATCGCTACACCCGTGGAGGAAGCTGCTATGAACCTAATGCCTACAGGCTGGGCTATGGAGCCAGGTGCAACATCCCATACAGAAGGTACCATGATCCCAACCTCTGGTAATTTCAGGTGGATTGAAGATACAGCAGCCATCACAGGTGACCACAGAGGACCTGACATTTCTGAAAAGCTGAAGATAAGCAATTCCTTTGTTTTCCCAAGATATTGAAGTGTGGCTTCTCCAACTTAGAGCCTTCTAGAAGAATGGACTGCAAGTCAACAGTGATGGGAATTGTAGACCAAATTAACTAGAAGGCATTAAGCTTGGGAAAGCTGAGGTAAAGGTCCTAATCCTTCTGATTGCAAAATAACCCCGTTCTTTCTCAGGATGTAGGGTGACCCAGTCCATGTCTCATTTTGTTCCTCCCTGTGGCCCTAAGAACACATCTTTTCAAGATCACATCTTTTCAAGTGAATATAGCCTGGAGGAAAACATCACTTTTCATCACCTTCTTATCCATGTCCAACCAGCTTAGTGGGTAACTAGATGTTCTTGCTGTAATCTTCTTCTGCAATAAACTTTCCCTCAGTATCCTGATTGTGAATATTTAAATTATTTTACTCTAATGGTAACATGGTTTTGGGAGAAAAAAAATAAGTGCCAGCTCTGGAATGATCCTCTACACTAAGATACAGTAGACACAGACCTTTTTGATTTTTAGAAAGGTTCAAAAATCTAATTTCTTCCTTGGATTCTGGATGTCTAGAATTTCATCTGGAGAAGAAGAGAAGTAATGAATCCCATTTATTTATTTAATTAATTAATTGAGTGGCTGCCCATCTCAGAGCAACTCTGGACACTTCTCCAACTTAGCATCCTTTAGGGAGAATGGACTGTATGAACCATACACACACACACACACACACACACACAGACACATACAGAGTTTTTAGGATGAAATGTGTCAGCATGTGCCAACCAGTCAAGTGGACCATCTTCTCAAACACTCCATTACACACTTTCCTTCCCACCAGAGATTTTCACATTTAATCATCAGTCACAATTGGCACACCAATGAGCATCTTACATTTTTGCTGAGTTATTAAAGTCCATTAATGAGTTCCCCATCCAGATATTGAGTTCACCAAAATTAGTTATACAGCATGTTATTTCACTAATCACTGGGTTGCTACTTCAAAACATTCCTATCAGATTACTGTAGGAAAATATCTCTCTGCCAAACATGCATGGATCAGGTTTAGAAGAGTACCTGGCCTTCTTCCTGATTTTCTGAAGAGATTTGCAACCGCAAAATGAAAGGTGGAGAAGGAATATACCTGGTCCCTCAGGATTCTTTCAATGCTGGGCAAGGCTACACATTACACTAAAAGTTGGACTAGGTCAATGGTGTCAAGTAGTCTTAATTCTTATTTTTAATTTAATGACAGATGGTAGAATATTGCATGAAATATGAGTTCTGCTCAGCCTTCAGTCCCATTTTTGCCTTAGTTTTCAGAAGATTTAATCCAATTGAAAAGTCAGTCTGATGTGGAATTTCAAATGAATATCCTTGGAATCAAATCTCTGAACACCATTCTGTCCTCAGTAGAGGGAAGGGGAGAAGGGAAGAAGGGGAGGAAGGGAGGAGGAGAAGGAGAAGAAGGAGGAGGAGAAGGAGCTTCTCCAAAGCTTATTCTTTCAGTTCAGTGCAGAAAACGTAGTCTGATTCTAGGATTATTCTATGGCTGCAAACTATGGAGATCCAGGGTAGCAATTAATAAAATAAAATCTGCTTACCCATCACTTTTTCTCCCTGGAGTTTAAAATTAGAAGGGTGAAGAAAAATACAATATATTTGTGCTAAGAGCTAAAAATTACATGGAATCAGAGAATTATATACATACTGCAGATTAACAACCCATTATCAAAGTAATTAAACCCTCTTATAGCAAGAATACAACATTGAAGTTGGCATATAATTAGGTTCTCCCCTTTAGAAACTTAAGTCTTCCAGCTGTGGAAGAGAACGTATATAAAAAAGAGGGACTCTCGGTTGAACTGTCTTTCAAATGTCATCAATTTATGTTTATCCAGATCACTAGGTAGGTGCACCATTCCTCATTTTTTGCAAACTTGTAGAATGCCTCATTGGAGGAAAGTTTCAGCTGTTGTGGGAGCAAAACTAATCTTAAAGTCTCTTTTGTTAAGAAGAGAAATCTTGTATCTATGAATTTCAACCTTGGGTTTGACAAAAAGTGTACAGCAGTAGCATAGCTATTTCTGTTATTTTAAGTCCTGTGTTCTAAATAACATGTATTATAAACTGATGATAAATAGACAGACAGACAGATAGATGACAGACAGAGAAAGTGGAGGGAGGGATAGATATGCTATTCTGCTGTAAGTAAATGTTATAAGTTGCTTTTTCAACAATCTGAATGTTTTTAAATGCATAAACTTTTAAAGAAGCATACCTTAAGTGGAAATGGCATGGCCCATTTGAAGAAAATTTTAAACTGTCTTTTGGTTCATGTCCTGAAAAATTAGAAGATTTGATAAATCAACATTCAAATGCAAAGGGACCATTTTTCATATTGGTTTAGATCTAGAGTATCTAACTTTTACCTCCTAATCTTCAGGTAATAGTTGATAACTATGCAAATAATAACATACCATTAATGTGACAGTCCTTTAGAGACTGCGATAGACAGAGCTGTAGATACAGAGATCTGTAAATATAGACAACCTCAGGGTGTCTGAAAAAATTACTTTCAGAGGTTGCTTATTCTGTTTCTTTTAATCCTTGCAACTAAATGGAGTTGCAATTTTAAAAAGCATCTCTGACAAAAGGAACAAATGCTTCAACATATTCAAAACTCAGCATTCCCAAAACAAGTCTTGGAGTATCCCCAGGGCAATTGGAAACCAGCCAAAGTCTTTCTAATGTCAAATGTGAAATGCAGATCAATCATTGTAGAGACAATAAGGACATTCTGCAATGCAACAGGGAGGTGTTGTGGTCCACGAAGAATGAAATTAACCAGGAAATTGCAAAATCCACCAAAATAAGAGGGTTATAGCTAAACTTAGTATCAGTTCTGAGCTCTGGGAGGCAGAAGAAAAAAGAAGTAGGGTGGGGTACTCGAGAGACACAGGAAGGGAAGTACAGAAATGGGTGAAAGGATAAATATGAAGATCCATCACGTGTTGAATAACAGTACTGCCTTTTGTACTCAAGCCCAGAACTAGGTTTCCAGAGTTTGATCTGCAGTGAAGCTCAGCTCATCCACAATCTGAGTGTAGATAGGAAAACTATCCTGGTGTGTATCACCAAGGCCTGGTTGGGCACAGAAGGGGGTGATTCTCCTCTCTGAAATGTGTCCTTATGGGTTTCAAGGATGGCAACAGCCATGACTCCAGGGAAGAGATAAGGATATGGTGGTTGTTATTTGTAAGTCTCTGATGGCCTCCAGGACTCTGCTCTAGATATCACCAGATGTGTGACCCTCTTTGTGAGGGTGGGTCATAAGGTTTTACTGTTGTTGTGAGATACCCAGTTGTTTAAGATGGGCAGCCAGATTAATCTGTTAAATAAATAAATAAGTCATTTGTCTCATGAAAGGGGGCCTTTTCATCTTCATCTTACTTTCTGTTTTGGATTCCAGATGTTCTTCCAATCAAAAATGATTGGCATTACAATCCTGAGCAATCAGGATTGCACCAAAGTCACCCATTACCCATCAACCATCTACAGACCAAGCAGTTGCGATCCTAACGCCTATCCACCCTACAGCTCCCTAAATGGCACTGTGACCAGATGCTACATACCACATAGATACTGCTATCTTTTTGGCTTTAGTCCCAAAAATTCTGAATGGAATTACAGCCACTCTAAACCCTGTGCTTATAGTTCCTCACCCAATTATTGGTGGAGTGATTATGGGCCATGTAGTTATGAGTACCTTTATAGCAAGAATCAAGGATATTATGATCCATGTGCTTATGGGTATCCCTCCAACAGTACCCAAAGAAGCGATGTTCCATATGGATTGGAGTACCTCTACAGCTATCGCAGAAGATATTGTGATCCATGTGATTACAGCTACTCTCAAAGCTGTGGCAGAAGTTTCAGTGATCCATATGTTTATAATGATCCTTCCAGTTATGGCAGGAGCTGGTATCCCTCCCGTGGCTATACCTATCGCTGTGGATTCAGCAACGATTCATGTGGATACAGCTGTGCTCCTGGCTACCACCAGCCACGCTATGCAGACCGCCGCCGGTACAGCTGTCAACCTGTTTCCAATGACCCTTACAAATTCTCTTCCAAATTGCCATACTCTTTGGGATACCAGAGCTTTGAGCATGCCAGCTATTGTGGCTCTTATTAACTTGCTCTTGTCAGGCCCCCAAAACCAAGAAAGACACATAGAATTACTGCTAAACAATTTCCTTTATTGTTCCTTGCCCATAGACAGTCACTTCATCAAATAATGAATTCATCAAATCATGAATTCAGGCTGAATTCATTATTTCACTAAAGCAAATACTGGCATCTTCTAGGGAGGAGACATCTTAACTCTTTATCCCAACCAAACTGTCTAAACTTTGCTGTCTTTTGGTCCTCTGGAAAGCAGCCCTTCTTTCCTGGGAATCCAGATCACATTCCACTACACTCTAGAAGAAGCATCTAGAAGATCCAAGATCCACCTTCTCAAATATGTGGTTGAGCTCACAAAAACTCTCCCCCCTTGAGTGCAACTTCCCATTATCTCCCATATGGATGGGCTATCCAAGAGACCTTGGGGACCACTAAGAGTTTTGCCATTTTTTACCAAGTTTTTCTAGCTCAGTTCTAATGCTGTTGTTCTCACTGCTTTCTTCATCCATATCTAATCTTGCCAAGAATAATCTACCCTTTGTGTTGGGCATTGTTGCATTCTTTATTTTCATGCCAAATAAAGCTTGTTCCAAATTGCTAATAGTTGTTGGTTTATTTTCTGTCTTTGAACCTTTTGTGTTGACTGGTATTGGGGAAGACAAATTTCTGAATTACCAATAAATGAAACTTGGAGCCTCTCCTAGAAGTGTGGAAAGTGGGTTTGATTCAATTTGAATACTTGAATTGTGTGAGATTATTTGATTCAAGCTATATATTCAACCAGATTCAAGAAATCCAGTAGATTTAAGTAGGATCTCTAAATCAGACCAAGTCAGACTAAACAACCAACCAGTCAAATTGATTCAGTGCTTGAAATTTCTTCCTGTGGATTCAGATTTTCAATGTTCATCAATGCCTCCTTTCTTCATAACTTAAAAAAACAGTCATAACACAGATCACCTCTATCACAAAGACCAAATTAGGTTTATTTAGCTGGGGGCAAAATAGAATGAACCAAACCAAACCGCGCCCCTTTTGAACCAAACCATATGAAGCTTTGAATAACTCACTATTGTTTTCATACCAAATATTACCTTCGAAAGCAAGCTTTTCCAACAAAATACCCAGGTTTCCAAAATTAAACAACATCATGGTTCAGTGTGAGCTATGAATGTGTAGTTTATTGTAATTAAATAATGTAGTAATATTATTAATTACTTTGAATTATAATTTAACAATAAAAGATGAATTATGAGAACAGCATGGTGAGTGGATAAGGTGAAGGATGAGGTTCACAGAGATCCAGTTTGAAATCCATCTTTAACCATAGATGGTCCTTGGATGACTTGGGCTACTTCTCTCTGGGCAAAGTGAGAAGTTTTGGTGTCCTTCATGTCTTCCTTGTGGGAACTTTCTATGTTTGGTCAACCAAGGGATAGAATAGGACCAGAGAGGCATTTAGTCAATCTAACCAACCTTAACTTGTCTTCATGTTCCTTTGCTCTTTTTAGGAGTCCCCTGTGGCTTTCCATCAGGATAAGCACTGAACTATGAAACCCAATCCTAACCACATGTTGATAATTAACCTTAACCAGTTTCTCATGTTTGCAGCAGCTAGTTGTGATCACAATTTTGGCTCAAGGGGAAGTGAAATGTTACACCCTGCCTTTAATTTTATATGTTGTTGAGAAGATTAGGAGGAACAAAATGAATTTCTTCTGGATTTTTTCTCCATACAGCAAAACTTTTGATTTCCTTCCAGCAGTCTTTGCTTCTGAATGATGCGTTTGGATACCAACGTGGCCACCTCAGCTATGTTCTCCAAACATCTTGAGATTAGGTTGAGTTTATCTTTCATCAAAAGCTTTTTGTTCCATCAACAAAGTTGGAGCTACACTCTGGGACAGAAATCCAAGATGTGATTGCTTTTTGTTTCCTTTCTCCAATTATCAGACTTCTAGCTTAACTCTTGAACCTTACCAGGTTCTGCTCAGAACTGGGATAAAATCTGTTGCAGCTGATCTTTTTATGACATTAAAAACCAAAGGTACAAATGTGATTTTTTTCCCTTTTCACTCCCTATGCCTTCTCCTCACGTGCCACCATCCTTTTAAAAGAGAAACCCTAGGGCAAGGCCAATTTTAGGTTGTCACTCTGGCAACCTTCTCATTGGAAGGTTATTGTATAAATGCTTTCAAGTAAACAGGCAAGTATACTTGAACTGACATGTGACCAAGTCCCATTATCCTAAAAAGAAATTAAGGGGCCAAAGCACTGACCTCATTTCCTTAGTGTAAATATCATTAGCTCAATGGGATTTGTTCTTCAGGATATGACTGAGAGGTTTCAGAGTCCAAGTGATTGCTTCATTTTGGAAACCAAAGCAAAGCGGTTCACCTCTGGCTCTGAATAACCAAGTGTGCTCAGTTAATTAAAAATATAATCCTGCGTCTTGATGGTCCCATTGGAAAGGCCATAGTAAATCTAGGACAACATCACTTGTCTCCAAAATTGAGTGTTTCCAGGACACAACTGCAGCAGAAACCTCTCAGCCTGAATTCATACCCACCCATCTCACTGGAGATTCTCAGATACTCATGGAATTATTTTCCCTTAAGTAAAGCAATTATGCTTTTTAAGAATTTCTATTTCATCTGTGGAAAAGAGGCCTCATCATTTTCCAAATTAAACTGTACAGAGCAGCAATTGTCAAACCTTATGACTGACCTAGAGAACCAGCTCCGTGCCAGAAATAACATCTACAGTAGCTGGTCATGGATTGTTTAAGTTTGCCTCTTTTCTGCAAAAATTGGAGATCTGAAATGTTTGAAATGAAAATGATCCATCCATGGTCCCAATGCTCCAAAACAGCCAGGTTCAGAAGAGTCAGTTAAAACCAACATCTGAGTCCCAACATCACATTAAGCTACAGTTTGCTTACCCATGGGGTATTACATAAGCTACAACTATAGGCCCAATCTAAACTCAGTGACAAACAGTCACAATATGTGAATCAGGCCTCTCAATGGGTTAGAATCACGATGATTAGATTTCACACCTGTACATAAATGAGCTGGAAACAGTGGAAGCATGCTTCTGACACTCATGAGAGGGGAGGACTGTCCTTATGTTCTCTTTGTAGCCTCTGCTTGGCTGCTGTTGAGAAAGCAGAGGCTGCAAAGTTTTTGGCTGTTTCTGGATCCAGAAATTCCAGAGCTTTTGACACTCAGCTCCAGCTTCTGTCAAAATTTCAACATTGAGCTGTAATGATTTTAGATGGCCATTGAGAACAATGTTCTCCATTCTGTAGAACCAAGTACTTCACAAATGTTCATTAATGTTTTATATATGCAAATTAGTGCATTACAAGCCAAACAGCTCCCACACCTTTCTGCTGGAGATGACAAAGATGTTATTTCACAAGCCACTGTTCAACAACTACAAAAAAGCTACTGTGTATGTAAAGAGTTCAAAATGAAGCCCTAGTTTCCTCTGCTACCCTTGGAGAAGGAAGGGATGGCCATGTTGATTGCTAAGATGAAGCACAGAACACACAAATCTTTGTTGAACAAAGCAAATCATAATAACAATGCTTCTGTCTGTTTGCAATCATACAAGTATTATATTTTATATGCTCCAGAGCCTCAGGAGTTTTGAGCAACAAACATAAAGTCTTAAGACTGAGTCGTTTTTTTAAACAGCTGCTGACATAGCCTGAAACAGTCATTGCATTCAGCACTTGGTTGAGAATTTGTTGACAGCTTTTAATACCCTGTCTACTTCAGACAAGCCATGATAGCATCCTTGCAAAAAACATTTCAAAGAGTTTTCCCATTTTTCTTCTTACCTCTTTTCCCTCCCTGCCTACAAGATGCAATTATCCTGACCTTTGCATTTATGACAATTGGGGTTTTGTTCAGAAACAGGAAATGCACACACAAACAAATCTGTGCATTTATTTATTTATTTATCATATTTCTATGCTGCCAAAATCCAGACACTCTCGGCAGCCAACAAAAACAAGCATTAAAACATCAATTAAAAACATTTTAAAAAACCCATTAAAATAAAAATAAAAAACCTGGTGCACTAGAGAAGTGGGCTAAAAATATTACACACACACGCACACAAATATATATAGGGGGGTGAGGGTAGCTAGTGATCATCCAGCTAGTGATCAACCAGCCACCTCCAAGATGATGATGAGCCCCCCCCCCCCGCAGCCCAAGGCCATCTCACAGAGCCAGGTCTTAAGGCCCTTCCGGAAGGTTA
>JANHZU010007404.1:25530-37701 GCA_032468055.1 Acrochordus granulatus | reverse complement strand
GACGGCAGAGGATGAGATGGATAGATAGCATAGTCAGTGTGATGGGTGTGAGTTTGGGAAGACTCTGGGAGGCAGTGGAAGACAGGGGGGCCTGGTGTAATGCAGTCCATGGGGTCACAAAGAGTCGGACACGACTGCGCGACTGAACAACAACAGTGTGACATATTAAATAACTCCACGAGACTGGCTCATGTTGCTTTTCAGAGAGAGACAAGGGAAGAGGAAAAGAGGGAGAAAAAGAAGACTGTAATGTCTGTAGGTTGGTGATGCTCAGGTTCTAATTTAATCACTAAGTGCTGGCATTGCCTGATGGAATTTTCTGCAAGGCCTCAGTTTTCCCCATCTGTGAAATGGCATCCAAAGTATTCCTGCAGAGATTTCAGTCAACTTTACAAACTTGAAGCCCTGAACTGGAGACATTTTTGAGCAAAAAGTGGCAGTACTAAATTAGAGTGGCTTTGCTTGGCCAAAGAGTCCTATTCTAGCCACTCCTCTCCATCTATCACTGGATCCTCTGGCAGGGGGATTGTAGGTAAATGAAAACTGCTTCCCCCCACTTAGAACTGGGACAGACAACATTTGAAGAGCTAATGCACCAACTCAAAGCTTTGCAACGTTGCAGCTTTTTTTAAAATTATAGACGTTTCAGTGGCATAATCTCAGGCTACATTTTGACATCGGGGAAGATTGAGGGGTGGGTATAATGGGTCCCACTTCACAGAGGCTTCCCATTTTAGAAGAAAAACTATAAAATGTATTGCCAAAATGACAAATCTTGATAAAACTTTTTTTTGGAAACTTATTTGTCAGAAGAGATACTTTGGGGGAATCTTTCTCCTCTTTTCTTCCCCAAATTAATTGAGTTTTTGTACAAAAATCAATTAGGAACACCAGCTTACATTACCTTTAAAGAGGGCTTTAGAGAATTTTATAGAAAGTTTACTGTGGTTGCACTTAAGAATTAAATGGAACTTCTAGGCATCGAGGCAGTCTACCACTAAGAACCAGCAACTTGTAGGGAGGTGCTACTGGGCTCATATCCTGTTATGGGATCACCAAGGCATCTAGTTAGTTACTGTGGGAAATGAAAAACTGATTAATAAGAATTGTAGGTCTGAAGGAGTAACAATCTGAATAATGCAAGGAAGATCAAGAATTGGTCAGCAGCAGATGAAGATGAACTGCATGGTTTTTGGTTGAAACATCTGCCTGGTCTTCACCCATTCATTGCCAAGCAGTTCAACAAGATACTGCAAGGAGATGAAATTGAAGATTGGCTAACATCTGGCAAAACTTACCTGATAACGAAATATCCAGCAAAAGGGACAACACCAGGCAACTAAAGGCCAATTACATGCTTACCAACAACTTTCAAATGCTAACTGGTCTAGTAGCAGATGCAGTTCAATAGCTTCTAACTGAAAACAAACTCTTTGCACTTAAGCAGAAAGGAAACCACACAAACTGTAGAGGAGCAAAAGATCAGCTCCTAAATAACAAGATAATTCTGGAAAACTGCAAGAGAAGGAAGACCAACTTGAATGTAGCATGGATGGATTACAAGAAGGGTAATCAAGTGCCTAGAAATAACAGAAGTCAGTAGAAACATCAAAAGCTTTGTGCAAATGACACAATGGAAAACACAGTTGCTGGTCTTTGGTTATAAACTGGGAGAGCTTAATATCAGGAGAGGAATCTTTCAAGGAGATTCACTACTGTTTATCATCACACTGATTTCTGTCAACTATACTGAACAAGTCAGGCCATGGCTATCAGACTTCAAAAACATCTGCCAAAAACATCTCCTTTACATGGACAATCTGAAGTTGTATGGGAAAACGCCATCTGACATAGAACTGCTGCTCAACACTGTCCATATATTGCAGTGGAGTCCAGACTAGACAAATGTGCCATCCTCACCATCAACAGGGAAAAAATGGTGAAAATGGAAGGAATCCAGATGCCCTATGGAAATCACATCAAAAGACAACCCTACAGATACCTGGACATCCTGCAAGCTGACAACATCAAGCACACTGAAGTCAAGAAGGTCAGAAGTGCATACAGTGTGAGAGTGAAGAAGATCTTAAAGCCCAAACTCTGTGCAGGAAATACTACCAAGGCAACACCTGGGCAATTCCAGTCAATAGATACACAGCTGGAATAGTGGACCAGTCTTAGACAGAACTAAAGCCCAGGAAAGACCAGAAAAAATAATAACAATGAATCATGCCCTTCATCCACGCAGTGACATTGACAGATTCTATTTACTAAAAAAAATAGGTGGGCGTGGAATGTTGCAAGCACACCAGACAGTTGAAGGGGGAAAAAGGGCATTGGAAGAATATCTGAAAAACAGTGGAGAAAATGCACTAAAACTAGCATACCAGGAAGGCTTACCAAGCAAATTAGCATACAAGAAAGACCAAATGAAGAGACATGACAAGGCAAAGCATTATATAATCAGGACATAAAAAAACAGAATTGAGAGGACAGCAGCAGACAGCAAATGCCACCTCTGCAAAGAAAATGAAGAAAAGGTGGACCACGTAGTTAGCTGTTGCAAGAAGATCGCATAGACTGATGGCAAACAACGGCATGACAAGGTAGCAACAATGATGCATTGAAATACTGTATCTGCAAGAATACTGCATCTGCAAGAATTTTATTTTATTTTTATTTTTAACTATTTTTAATCGTTGTTTTAGTGTTGTTAGCCGCCGAGAGTCTTCGGATTTCGGCGGCATATAAATTCAATAAATAAATAAATAATACCATTTGCCTGCAAGCAGGAACTGGTGGGATTACCCAACAGACAAAGTAATAGAAAGTGAAAAACTAAAGTGCTCTGGCGTTTTAGAATTAAAACAGGCAAGCATCTGCCTCATAACACCCCAGACTTAACAATTGTCGATAAGAAAGACAACAAAGTGCTTGGAACTGCCTATATTCTTAAAAGGTATCTTAATAAGTTTTAGGTCCTATTTTAATAGGACACTTTAATAATTCAAGTGTAGAACTTGAATTATTAAAGCTTCCATCAGTCTTAGATTGTGAATCTAACAGTAGATTACCATGCACAGTAATAATTATAATGTAATAATTTTTAATAACAGGTTGCAAGATGCCTCTATTTTCTGCACTGCACTTTGAAGCAGCTTCTATTGTACCCGTCACTACTGGGGAGATCTGAAGGGTATTCAGAACCCAACACAGCATTCCTGAAATTCTAGTTTTCTCTTTTTGACATGACTGGCAGTTGCAAAAATTTTCCCATTTCCCAAGCTTATGACTACACAAAATCAAATATGGCAGCTTCTCTTTATGGTTCCAGGCAAATATTTTATGCCAACAGAGAAACAAACAGGAACGGAAATAGTGGGGGGTAAATAGAAAAACCACAACCCACAGTTATTTAAATTGTACATATTTCTTTCAGCGCCGGCAGTTGTGCCAGTCTCTTGCAAAAAAAACCAAGCCAATACCAAAATAAATCATATGTAGTGGTGTGGAAATAAATTTTCCTTTCCTACAGAAATAATAACCATCTTATTATAATGGCAGGAGGAGAGCAGTATGAAAAAAATATGAAAAAGTAAGGAAATAAATTATCTCCCCATATTTGTTTTATGTGCAACTTGGGGTGGATTGAGGACAAGTTCTGTCTTTTAGTTCTGGCTGATAAATTGTCGAGCAATGCCAAAACTGTGGCTAAAGTGGAACTCAAAAACCTTAGCAATTCTGCTGTTGACCTTGCAGGCTTCTGGAGAAGGTTGCCCAGGCAGGATGAAGTGGAACAGGATTCTGCAAATACACTTCCTGATTTTGGGGAGGGGGAAGGTGAGAAGGGACTCGGGTTGTTGCATTCCTCCCATGAAAACCAAACTCTCATAATTTGACCCCAGAAGGTTTTTCTATGATGGGAGCTGCCGTCATCTCTGGGATGTTTGTACACCTGGATTGATTTTATTGTTTTTTAAGTTTCTGCAGTTTAACATCTTGATAGGAAGCTTGGCTATAATGTCGTCTGGCTCCAGATTTGTAGGTAGGGTGTTCCAAGTCTCCCCTTCCTTGTGCACGATCTTGGACTTCATAAAAAGTAATGAATTTAGGTTTCAAGGATCTTGAAGAAGAAGGAAGATAACGAAGAAAAGATGGGTGTGAACATTAATGCACTCGGCCAGTTCATAACCCAGGAGCTACGTTCATACAACATGCTGAGCTTCCTGGTTATAATCTGAGTTAGGTTTGGGGGAGGTCTTCGCATGTGTGAATCCAGTCCAATTGGTTAGTTCGGGGTTCGGCATATTGTGAGGACCCTAAAAATAGGTCAGTTCAGAAACCAAGTTGAGAATGTTATAGATTGTTCTTCTGGCTGGAAGCTTCAGGGAAGCGTGGTTTTATTGACCTGCTTTGAGGGCAAAAGACATCTAGATTGTTGTCTGGCATCTCTAGTTACAAAGATTAGGTCAGAGCTCAGGAGAAAAAGCCTAGAGAGCTGTCATAATCCACCATCGTGGATGAAATTGGGTTAGATGAATATAAGTTGATGGAAATCAGGGTAGATTCTTTTATTTCCCTTGATTGGTGGGAGGACACCTATTTTGCATGCACAAAATCATTGTTGGTCTGAGATGCTTCACTTTGGAGAAGAGTGGGAAATGTTAAAGCCCCAGAATGTAGCAGGAAAATTGCAGTTTTCAGCACTGCAAATGTTTGGTGTTTTTTTGGTGGGGGATGTTATTTTGTTAAAGCCTTCGCAAACTCTAGTATAATGTGCTATCATGCTGAATCAATGAAAGTCATTCGAAGCAACATGAAATTAGTTTTCTGCGCTCTTAAAAGGAGGTTATTAATATAAGAGAGAACACTTCATAAAGATTATCCATAACCATCTTCCTTGGAGATATAATTCAAGAATGGCAATTTTAAGTCAGTATTTTGACATATGCTCAAGAGAATTGTTAATATGATCCTGGATTGATTGCTGTGGTCTACAAATGAGTATGTTCTTCTGGATTAGGTAAGAGTAAAGGTTTCCCCTGCCAGTCATGTCCAGTTCTAGGGAACGGTGTTTTAGCCAAAGAAACAGCGTTGTCCAATGATGCTTCTGTGGTCATTGGCCAGTCTGAATATATGCCAAGGCGCATGGATTGCTGTTACTTTTCCCACCAAAGGTGGTACCTATTTATCTACTTGCGTTTTTACATGCTTTCGAACTGCTAGGTTGGCAGGAGCTGAAGCAGGAATGGGAGCTCACCCCATCATACAGCGCTTGGGTCTTGAACTTGGGCTTCCGACCAACAAGCCCAGTGTCTTAACTGCTAGGTTCCTGAGTTCCCTAGTCTTCTGGATTACATTCACAATGTTTAGAGTTTATTAGGATATCAAGAACTATTGACTCGGAAGACGTGAAGTTTGGCCAAAAATATTATCATATAACACAGGAAGAGGAACCACTATCTGATGTGCGTTATGGGTTGCTGAAATACGTTGCCTTAAAGAAGACTGTTGAGCGATACGGTTTTTGGAGATCTTTTCTTTATTATTGGATTATCCGATTCTTTTTCCCGCTCTTTCAATTATTCTAATTATTATGGTCACCCATGATTTAGTCCTCTCTGGACTGGACTACTGCAATGTACTCTACTTGGGGCTGTCCTTGAAGACCATCTAGAAGCTTCAGTTAGTCCAAAATGCAACAGGGCGTATAGTTAGGGATGCAATGCGTTATGCCCACGTAACACCACTTCTTTGCAAACTACGCTACCATGTAATAGGTTTATGGGTGTGATTGAAGAACTTTATTATCTCTTTTAAAGCCCTATATGGCAGTGGACCAGATTACTTGAGCAATCTTCTTCCCCCCAGATCATCTACTCACTCCACATTCTTCCACCGAGAGGGCATGCTCCTGATTCTTTCTTTTAAATCTTGTCATTTCATGGGATCTAGGAAGTGTGCCATTTCTGCAGTTACTGCAGTTTTCTGAAACAACGTCTCCCACAATATATAACAGATTCCAACTTAGTTTCCCTTTAAGAAAGCTGTAAGACTTGTTCTTCTCACAGGCATTAGGGGCCAGTTGAGTGAGAGTCTCCTTTGTATTGTTTTTGTCAGCATGAACAACTGGACTCATAAGGGTAGAATTCAAGCTGTCTACTTTATTACATTCTGCCTGTAATACAGGAATCTTCTCAGATGGGCAACTTTCACATGGGAACTACTAGATATAAGGCTCTAAAGCAGGCATGCCCAACTTTGGGAACTTTAAGATGTGTGGAGTTCAACTCCCAGAATTTCTCAGCCAGCTAGCTGACAAGTTAGCTAGTTGGCTGAGAAATTCTGGGAGCTGAAGTCCACACATCTTAAAGTTCCAAGTTGGACACCCATGCTCTAAGGCATTCAGGGAAGTCAGATCAAGTTCTCTTATGTTTATGTAGTGAGTCCAAGTTAATTCTATGCTTGAGACCTCCTGCCAATATGCTTGCTCTCCAACAGTTTTGTTATATTCCTTGGTTGTCCTTCTATACTTTGTGTTTTATATTTATATATTGTTGATGTATCATTTGGTGTTTTTTTTAATGCTATATGCTACACCATGACACTGTTAGAGTTGGGTGCCTATACATTTTATTAATAAATAAATTCAAAATATTAAATTTTGCATTATTATTAATGTCAGCCAAAGCACCATTCTGTATAACCCATAAAAGAGAAAAGTTAAGCTTGTAGAAGAATAATACTTTTGTTTCTTTACTTTAAGGTGGGTAAAAACATACAGTTCTAGGGTGAAAAAATAGACAATTATTGAGAATCAGTTCTACTAGCAGAGATCGGAAGAGAAAACCGGTTAGTTCTTTTTGGGCAAAAGGTATACATGCTCTCCTTTCACACAACACCAGTGAGAACTAGGATTGGGGAAAGTGAGATTCAAGTCCCTCTCAGACCAACCTGACTAACAGAGTTGTTCTATGGGAAAATTGGAGGAAGGCACACTATGTATACCGCATTTTGCTCTGGAGGAAAAGACGTAACTCCACACTTAATATAATTAGTGAGTCACTAACTATACATCAAAATAGTGAGTTGACCTATTTTCAGGATTCACACAAGACAAAAACCTAAACTAACATTCTTGGTTCACACAATATATTCTAGATGCTCTTGAAAAAAGCAAACTTAAGATAAACACAGACTAAATTTAACATGTTGTGTGAATGCATCCATTCATTAATGTCTTAAGGATGTGGTGGGCAAACACATCCATAGTGTCAGGTGTGAATACCAGACCCAGGCACCAAGATTTCAGACAAACAGATTTATTGTTCTTGCATATTTGCAAGAATCTGCCCAACAAATGGTTGAACACCTGTGGTTGAACATAAAGTCCAGTGGCCTATTATGGGAGGGCTGGGCCTATTATGTTTGTGGCTACGCAGAGACTCCAGGCTAATACCCCATTTGACTTCTCCCCCTGGCTCAGCCCTCTCTTCTCTCACATCACCTATCTTCAACCAGGAGTTGCTCCAATGTTCTCATATGTTTTGATTTCCATGTTCTTCTTTTCATTCCAGGTTCTATTGGGACTTTACCATGTTGCTCTTCATGGTGGGCAACCTGATCATCATTCCTGTCGGCATAACCTTCTTCAAAGATGAGACCACAGCTCCATGGATCGTCTTCAATGTGGTGTCAGACACCTTCTTCCTTATGGACCTGGTTATGAATTTCCGGACAGGTATTGTCATAGAGGACAATACGGAGATCATCCTGGATCCTGAGCGGATCAAGAAGAAGTACTTGAAGACATGGTTTGTGGTGGACTTTGTCTCCTCTATTCCTGTGGATTATATCTTCCTCATTGTGGAGAAAGGAATCGATTCCGAAGTCTACAAGACCGCCCGCGCCTTGCGGATCGTTCGCTTCACCAAGATTTTGAGTCTTCTCCGGCTGCTGCGTCTCTCCCGTCTTATCCGTTACATTCACCAGTGGGAAGAGGTAAGAGCCATGATTTGAAGCTTGGGAGATCTACCAAGCCTGGAATCTTAATAAAAGCTTCCAAAGGAGAACTTATGTTCTATTTGCTTTTAGGGGAGGCATTTAAAAAAGAAGAGAAACATCTCTTTTTTTTTAGCTGAAGGTCCTATTAGGAATTTGGGGAGCATGTAATGGGCATGCTCCAAAAATGAACGCTACAGTAGGTGTGATCATTCAAGTATGGATTGAGTAGAACAGGGTTTCTCAACCGTGGCAACCTTAAGATATGTGGACTTCATCTCCCACGATTCCCCAGCCAGCTGCGTTAAAGTTGCCAAGGTTGAGAAACGCTGGATTAGAAGAATTCTTCCATCTAGGACGATCTGTCTCATTTCACTGGCACATTCTGGGGACCCCAAAGCATTGCTGAAAATAAATGCAGTCAGAGAACCTGGGGTTTTGATTTTCAGCAGCTTATCTTTGCTATTTCTTTCTTTTTATTCAAAATATCTTTTTAAAAAAGGGCTTGGCTTTAATGGAGAATTGGGTAAGCCCATTCATGCCAATACTTAAAATTCGTGGTTAAGCAATCTAGTTATTAAGTGAGGCATTGCATGACTGCCCCTGATTTTATGACCTTTTTGCCACAGTTGATAAGCAAACCACGTGAGACATCACATGATCATGACTTGCGACTTTCTTTGCCAGCTTCCCCGTTGACTTTGCTGGTCAGAAACTGGCTGGGAAGATCATGAATGGCAATCATGTGACTGTAAATGTGCAATGGTTGCCAAGTGCTTGAATCATAATCACTTGACCATAGGCATGCTACGATGGTTGTAAGTGCAAGGACTGGTCATAAATCACTGTTTCAACATTGTTATAACTTTGAAAAGTTGCTAAACAAATTGTCATAAGTCACCGTCTCCTTGTGATTGGCCTAAAGTCATCCCGCCAGTTTTCATGCCTAGGGCAGGACTAGAATTCATCGTCTCCCAGCTTCTAGCTTGGTGCCTTAATTACGAGACCAAACTGATTCTACCAGAGTTTTTTTTAAACCAAGAAAATCGCATGGACATGTGGTCATAACATACAGTAATGTGAAGGCCCAGCTTTCTGGGGAAGGCTCTAATGCTGGGAAAGGTGGAAGAAAGAGACCAGAACAACCAGAAGCAGGGAAGATGGACTCCGTTACAGCAAATCTTGTAGACTAAGCTGGGAGAGATCCTCCTGGAGAAGACCTCAAGTCACCAACTTGATGGCACATAATCAAGTCAATCAATAACAATACATCATTTTGTTGAGAAGTCTATATTAATCGGAAAGGGAGAAGGAAAGATAAGAAGAAATGTCCAGATGGACTCCGCTACAGTCACGATGGTTGTATACTTAGAAGATCTGAAGGACAGATTAGGGATAGATTGTCATGGAGAAAATCTGTGTGGTTGCTAGGAGTCAAAAATGACTTGCTGGCACATCATGAATGAATGTGGATGCCTTTTCCTTATCCATCTTGCTTGCAGTTGAGCCATTTTTTTCCTTATTAAAGCCCACATCTTATCTTGGGAACCAGTGAGGCTAATTGTTTCTTGGGGTGAGGTTCAGAATTATTTTCTCCTTTCCCCCTCTCTCAATTTTTTTCTATTTGACCACTTCTCCTTTTTTCCTTCCCAACACAGTCACTGAGTAAGGAACAAAAAAAAATTATAAATCAGATATCTTTGCATAGGAAGTTAAAACCAAGCCACTCTCTGGGTTGACGAAGCACTGTGGCTTGCTAGCCCTGTTATAGGAAGAAGGAGTTAAAATTTTAGAACTCTTTTCAGTTAGTCTTCAGCTTACAACCATAGTTGGGAACAGAATTTCGATTGCTAAGCAGGACAGTTGTGAAGTGAGTCACTCCCAGTTTTATAACCTTTTGCCACAGTTGTTAAGCAAATCACTGCAGTTGTTAAGTGAACTGTGAGATTGTAAAGCAAATCTGGCTTACCCTTTTAACTTTGCTTGTCGAGAGCCAGTTGGGAAGGTTGCAAATAGCAATCCCATGACCCCAAGACACTGCAATCGCCATAAATACATGCTGGTTTCTAAGCACTGGAATGTTGATCGTGATCATGGGGATGCTGCAACAGTTGTAAGCGCGAGGACCAGTTGTAAGTCGTTAGTGCCATTTTAACTTTGAACAAATGGTTGCAAGTCAAGGACTACCTCAATTCCCAGTTGCAGAGATGGTTTTTGCCTTTGCTGCCTTGAATTAGAGAAATTCATAGAGTTGGACTTCTTTTAAACTTCTGGATAGCTACTGTGGAAGCAAAAAACCCCCTCCAATTTTCATTTTGAACTATACTGAGGTTTATTGAGCTTTGCTTTTGGAGAACAGCTTGGTCATGCAGACAGGTGGGGACATTTTTGCTGGAATTGGGCACAGCTCTCGCTCTGTCTTGGTGTTCCTGTACCTACACCAGGGTTGAAAGCCAACGTTGACAGCTCTAGATACAAAGAGTTTCAGGGATGATTCTGCTGTTTGATGCTCAACTCTGCTGTCTTCCAGAAAGATGTTGGGAAAAGGCCAGTCAGCTTCGGTCACATTTGAAAGAGAACTTGGCAGAAATGGGCACACGTGTGTGTTTAGCTTTGCATCTGTAGGAGGCACCAGCTTTGTTGCAAGGGGAGTTGGAATCGGCTCACATTACCGTAGGTGCATTGAGATTGAGAAGCACTCTGCAGGGCAGTGGGTCACAGAAGCCAGGGACCGATCTGCTCTTCTCTCACGAAGCTGTTTCTCTCCCTGCCTTTCTCAATCCTCCTACGTTTTTACTTCGGTCCTTGCCGTTCCTTACTCTCCATCCTAAGTGTGCATAAATTTACCTGGATGTTGGCGCCGTTGGAAGAGACCCTGAGTGCCCTTCAAGGTCAGCTTTGGACTTTTCTGTTGAAAATAGTTGTGCATTTGCACCACACTGGTGAAATGAAGTTGGACATTGTATGGCTGCGCTCCTTGGGAGGTCCTCGGGAGGTTGTCTTAGGGTGTGTGGATCAGTGTGGTTGTCCATGTTATGCCACAATGTGGTGCTTTATTTCTTTGGGTGCCTCCTGTGATGGGAATGTTGCAAACATAATTGTAGGGTGATTGCCTTAAGTTTGGAAACCTCAATTGATTGGAAATCAATTTTGGAAATGTCAGTTTTTGGGATATGGAAATCTCACTTTTGGGATATGGAGATGGCTTTCTAAGCCCCCCGTGGCTAGTGATTACTCGGCTTGCTACAGAAATGCCAGTGGTATTCGTTAGTTTTCAAGATCAGTTGTGAGTTCTTAAGAAGTTAAGAAGGTTTTGGGTTGAAATCTTTCCCTCCTTCCTGCTCCTGTGCATATTTTATCTTGTAAATTCGAGTCTGTGGTTTCTAGTTCCAAATTTTCCACACCAAGTACTTGATAATGCACAGAACTGTTTTTTGAAAGTGATACATTTCGGAGACACCAGTTAATCCCCTTGCTCACTCACAAAAATGTGATCTGATCCTCTTCCTCTCCCCTCTCCTCTCCTTTTCTCTCCTTCCTTCTCTCCCCTCCTCTTTCCTCTCTTCCTCCTCTTCCCCTACCTTAACCAATCCTCTCCACACCATCCATCCCACACACCCCAACAAACTCTTCTTTCCTCTCCCCTTTCCCCTCCCCTCTCCTCTCCAAAATGCACTCTTGTATTTTCAGCTCTGTGAAAGCTCATTTTAAAAAACGTCTCTTCCCTTCCATTCCATTTTTCATGCAAGCTTTGAAAGCCAAGCATTCACGAAGGAGATTTCAAAAACTACGCAAATACTGATAACGATTAAAACTCTACTTGTCAGCAGACTCCCATTTCAACCATTTAACAATCATTGCACAAATAGCTCAAATGAGTGGTTCAAATCAAACCAAGTTCAGCAGATTGCTTTTCAGTTAAAATTAACTTTAATTAAAACAGAAGGAAGGGGAAAGAAACATATATTAGTTTAAAAGGAAGTAGATTCTGGGAGTGGATTCAAAAGACTGAAAAGATCTCTCTTGCACCAACTGACTTCTATCAGGCAGGTAGCCCATGTCCTTTGCTCGCAGTCCCCCTGGCTCTCAACAGATTTTACTATTTCTATCTATCTATCTATCTATCTATCTATCTATCTATCTATCTATCTATCTATCTATCTATCTATC
>JANHZU010007404.1:0-14055 GCA_032468055.1 Acrochordus granulatus | reverse complement strand
ATATGGATGGATGGATGGATGTATATAGATGGATGGATGGATGGATGGATGGATGGATGGATGGATGGATGGATAGATATAGATGGATGGATGGATGTATATGGATGGATGGATGGATGTATATGGATGGATGGATAGATATAGATGGATGGATGGATGGATGGATGGATTCTGTATTAAGGGTAAATCTATTTGGAATCCACTATTAGTTTTTGGCTTTGGATCCATTTCTCCAGAGATTTGCCTCTTGACCAGAGGGCGCCGAACCGCGAGCGTTCGCGCGGACACGTATTGTCGCTTATATTCCCTCTCGGTGGACAATTTTAACGAAGTCCTAGAGGAATACCCCATGATGAGACGGGCTTTCGAAACAGTCGCCCTGGATCGCTTGGATCGCATTGGTACGTTGGGAGAAGTGGGTTGGGGAGGGGAGGGTCCTAGTTCAAAACTCTGAAAAAGGCATCCAGATTTTATCATTCGGAGATATAAATTGCCTGTTGGAGATATTCGAGGTGTTTCCGTTGCTCAAGCATTGCACTTCTGTGAAATGCCCCATCTTGAGTGTGACGCAACTTGTTTCACCCGCTTTGAAAATACCTTGGAAGTCAGAGCAGGGATTTTTATGGTCGTTTTTGCAACCATCTTCAAGCGAATGCTGCGGTTAGTAAATGAATCGGTGATTTGCTATGGGCATGGGTGTGCCACAAACTGGAAGTCCTGTAAATGCCAGTTTTCAGCAAAACTGTCGTAAAACACAGTCATGTGATACTGCAAACAGCCGCCTGCTGCAAACAGTGGCCCATTTGCTGAGCACCCAAAGTGACCGTGAGGGGGATTGCGCCTGTCAGAAATTCAAATCCAGGTTGTAAGTACCACCCCCAGGTAGGTCCATTGGAACGTTGAATGGTCGTTAAGTGAGCAGTCGTCAGTCGAGGACTATTTGTAGTTTTCCGCTGCTGTGTGAAGAAGGAGGTTTGATGCCAAGGAAACCATGCTTTGTTGCTCTTCTCCCTACAGGGAAGAAGAATTCCATTCTCCTGCACAAGGTACAGCACGACCTCAATTCAGGAGTCTTCAACAACCAGGAGAACGAGATTATCCAAGAGATTGTCAAGTACGACCGGGAGATGGTTCAGCAGGCAGAACTCCAACAGCACACCGCCATGTACACCCCGGCTCAGCCCCAGGTGACCTCGGCGATTGCCACACTCCAGCAGGCTGTGGCTATGAGCTTCTGCCCCCAAATGGCCAGCCCACTGGTCGGCCCGATCAGCCTTGGGTCCCCACGGATGATGCGCCGGCTCCAGTACCAGGGAGGCATCTCCGGGGCCTTCTCCATCTCGCCAGCATTGCTCCAACAGCATCACCAGCACCAACAGCAGCAGCTGAACCTACAGCAGCAACAACAGCAGGGTGGCCCAATGCCCCAGAACATGCCACGGCCCCCGCAGCAGAACGCCCCCCTCCAACAGCAGCCCCTACCTCCCCAGCCTCCTCCGGCCTCTTCTACCAGCCCCTTCCCCTCTGTAGTGTCCAGTCCCCCTTCCCAAAGCCCTCACGCCAGCCGGACGTTCCCATATGGGGGTGCCAAGGGTCAGTCGGGTTCCCAGCTCTCGCTAACTCAGCAGAAGCCGTCCAGTTCGCCGCAGCGGCTGGCAGCCCACAAGAGCACCCAGGCTCTCCATACAAGCAGTCTCAGCCAGGAGACTCGGCCGCTCTCGGCCTCCCAGCCCTCCCTTCCCCACGGTGTCTCTCAGACCCTGAGCCAGAGCCCGCCGTCCTCGGCTCACGAGTCCACCGCTTCGATCCCCACGGGCCAGGGAGCCTCCCCATCGTCGCCTGCCACTTCGACTCAGAATGCCGGTAACACCCCACAAGCCACATCGCGGCCCGCTGTCCGGGTGTCCCACCAGATGTCCATGGCTGCAGCGTACCCTGGGACAGCTGCCTCGGCAGGCATCCAGCAGGACTCGGGGAGCGCCCGTAAGGGTTCCATCATTAGTGCCCCGGATACGGACTCAGCGAAATCTAGGCTTCCTTCCAATTTGTGACCCTCGATTTAATCCGCAAGGGGTCTCGTGGGGCAGGGAGGACAGCACCTCCGTTGCCCTCGCTGTGGGGCAGCATGAACTGGCGAGGGGGAAGTTCTGCAGCACCCCTCTTGGATCTCTTTCTCACATGCTGATCATCACTTGCTCTGCAATATTAGTGGGGAAGGAAGGGCTCCCATGTGCTTAATCAGGTGGCACCGGGGCACATGGGATCCAGCTTCAGGGAGACTCGGCAGGACCTCTGCCGCTGCAAGAGGAGCGATGCGCGTGGGTGTTCTTTTTTCGATTTCTCCCCGAGCCAGGAGACAGGGTGCCAGGGACAGAGGAGCCGTCCGCCCCATCCGATTCCTGACCGAAATTGGCTCCCGTTTCGCAAACGTCTTCATCCCGCCTCGCCCTGCTGTGACCATTCTGTGAAAAAGCCATATTTAGATTGTCATGCAATTTAATCCAGTGTGTGTCAAATATATATACATAGTTATATATATATATAAATATAAAATGCCAAGAGAAAAATTATATACTGTATATCTAGAAGTTAAACCGCGTACGCAATGCCTTACACGCCACGCTCCGTGCTGATCCCAAAGGGGAAGAACTTGTTGGGAAGACATCAGGAAGAACGGTGTGGAAGAGGGCGTTTTGTCAGCCTTTAAGACCAGTCCACTGGGACAGAGTTTCTTGTCCTTGGTGGCTTTAAAATGTGTGGACTTCAACTCCCAGAATTCCCTAGCCAGCGTGAGGAATCCAGCATGTGGAATTCTGGGAGTCGAAGTTCACACAACTTAAAGCACGTGCAATGTGCAAACGCCGCCGTAGAGGACCAAAAGTGAGTTGGAGCTCAGGATTAAAGCTGCCATTTTGTGGATTTCTCTTTCTTTCACACTGGATTCTATTCTGTGACAGATCGGTTTGCATTTTGCTTCCCTGAGGCAGTTGCTTACAGGTAGTCCTCGACTTACGACTGTGTAATGAAGATGCGGAGTTCTGAAGCTCTTAGAAAAAGTGACTGAATAACCCATCCCCGGAGTTGCCTCGCAGTCACGTGGTTGCAATTTGTGCGCTTGACAACCAGCTCACATTCACAATGGTTGCAGCGTCTGCAATTTGCGACTTTCCCAGACGGCTTCTGTCCAGCGGAGTCAATGGGGGAAGCTGGATTCATGTGATTCGCTCAACGACCACAGTGAAAATGGGTTTGGTCACCTGATGACTCGCTTAAATGGTTGCATTGCTTAGCAGTCAACATTCCAGTCCCGGTTATGGTCATAAGTCGAGGACTACCTGTAACCCTTCCCTTTCCCTACGGTGCCTTGTTCTGTGGATCCTGTCTTACACTTGAGGACTGGAGGATGCGGGGAGAGCTGCAAAGATCATTCCTCACAGATCCCCTGCCTCTGGGTCAACCAGTGAAAAGACAGAAAAGCAACTGTGAATACAAATCCTTGGCCAGACGTTTGTTTCTTAACAAGGAAGGAAGTGTGCTTTCTGTACGTGCCCGGCAGTGCTCTTCCGTTGCTCTAGCGATCACTGGAGAATTAGTACATAAAGCACGAGACCTGATTTTTCCCTGCTCTGAGCTATGGGTTGGGCTGAGAGCGAGGGACAGACCCAGGGTGAGGCCCTGTGGCTAAGGGAGGACGTGGAGCTGAACCTGCCCACCCCTCACCTAGCACCACGACGCCACATGGCCACCGGCCAGCCTTGGGCAGAATGCCCTGCCTGCACTGAGCTAGGCTGCTCCCTGCAAAGGGGCCGGAGAGGATCTGTTGCGCTTAGCCTCTTGCCCAGTTCCACCTGCGTTGTGACTTGAGGGGTCAGGGTCCTGGGTGAACTGGAAGATGGACGCATTCAGTGCGGGGATGGTGTTGCGGGGATGGAGTCAGTGGCTGGCTGTGATTTTCCAGGGACCCCCACCTGGAGGTTGAGGGTGGAACCTGGGCCTTGGGCGCTGAGCGCGCATGCTGGGCCAGCTGCTCTGCATCGCAAAAATGGAAGTCGCCACTCGCTGCAGCGAAGAGAGAGATTTTTATACACCGCCCAGAATCCGCTGGAGTTGGGCGGCCAGTGAATACATATATAGAACATATATGAATATATATATATTATATATAATGAGTATATATAATCAAAAATATATATAATCATATAGGCCCTCTTCTAGCAACCACAACAGGGACCGGCAACTCACTTGTTCAGCAAAACAGCTGCTAAGTGGAACCGCAACTGCGTTTATGACCTTGCTTCAGCTTCCTCTGGTTTATAGACCTACGAAGGTTATAAATGGGAGGATTGTTTGCAAAGTTGCTTTCTCATCCCAGTTGTAACTGCAAATGGTTGCTAAGCAAGGCTGTCGCAAAACGAGGACTAGCTGTAATCATAATAATACCTCTTTGCTGCCCCTGGTGGCTGTCTAGGTTTGGGCAGCGCAAAGCGCGTGTGCTGCTGCTGGCCACCTCGGCTGTCATTCCCGAATGAAACGTGTGTTGGTGCCAATGGAAAACCCAGATTGCCAGCATTGCCGTTTTGGTCCTTCACATCACCTCCGTTTCTGTGGCCTTTTCTGCAGCCTTCACTCTGCTTCCCCACCTCTAACCCTTCAGCGCCTTCTGCTTTCGTAAAAGTGCTTTTAGCACAGATGGGACAGAGGTCAAGCTCTCAAATTGGAGAGGTGCTTTCTGGGATGGGGGGTGGCTCTGTTTAAATCAACGGTGTCCAGCCTTGGCAACTTTTAAGATATGTGGACTTCAGCTCCCAGGATTCCTCAGCCAGCCATGCTGGCTGGGGACTTCTGGGAGCTGAAGTCCAAGTTGAGCACTCCTGGTGTAAGCGGAGAAATGATTTCTGGGAAGCAGATGGTTGGCCACCATCAAGGACAAAATAATGTAGCTTCCTCTCCTCTGTCCTCCCCAACTTTTTGTTAAAAAGATTTGAAAAAAAGGAAAGGGAGTATTTCAGCTACAAAATAGGAACTCTAAAGGCACTGTCAGGGCTTCGGTGCAGTTAAAGAGAGTCGGGAAACAGAAAATCCTTTGAGGCAAAGTTTGGAAGGATCTTGGTTTGCTCAAAAATATTGCCTCTGCAAAGAAAAAATCCCAGAAGAGAGGAAAAATGCCCAATAATTTCTAAATCTTGGCATCTGGACATACATTTTTGATGTTATAAGCTTTCAGCCTTATCTCAAGACCTTTCTCAACCATGTATCCGGAGGATAAAAGTCAGATGTAAAATTTATTTATCCCCCAAGTTCTTCCCTTGCCTCTGGATAGAGGCTGAAAGCAGTGGGAGATAAGTCAGTTTTACATTTACTGACTTTTATCCTCCCGATACAACATGGTTGAAAAAGGCCTTGAAATAAGGCCGAAAGCTTACAATAACATCAACAATTTATGTCCAGATGCCAAGATTTAGAAGCCTCCAGACATTTATTTCCCGGGTGACTGCAGATTTTGCAACCAAATTTAATTGTGCAGCAATAATGGATAGCAGTCAATCCTTTTTCATCAGTGGTGGGCAAGGCAAGTAAATCAGGATTGTTGCAGAAGACTATAAGGGATTTATATAAGTATGTGAAGTAGGTTTATTTATTTAAACAATCTGTATGGCAGTTCATCCCACTTTTGTAACTAGGTGATGAACAAGTAATTAGAACACAGAACAATTAATTACATCCACAGTCAGTGAAAAACACCCACAAATCAACGAGGATGGGGAAGGGATACTACTAAGGAATTATTAATGAATTATCTAGATGGATGGATGGATGGATGGATAGAGATAGATAGATAGATAGATAGATGATAGATAGATAGATAGATAGATAGATAGATAGATAGATAGATAGATAGATAGTAGTTCCTTCGTAATAGTTCTTTGGTAGTTGCTTAGCACCAGACAAACCAACAAGCAGGAAACAATACCCCGAAGACCAAGGAGAAAACCATGCTCCCAACAACACTAACAGTACTGCGTATAAATAGGGAGCAAACCCCAGTCCCTTCTAGCACTGTTGATGTTACCTAAACTGCAAACAAACAATCAAGCTCAGAGAGCACCAAGGACTCCACGGAGAAGGCATGTCTCCTGGGTCCCACAAGATGGCATTACTTATTGAAAAGGTCCTGGAGTGGGTCTAGCCTCTCGGCTCCGGTGGGGCGAGCAGAAAAACTGGAGACTGGTGGTTCCTCAGGTGACCTGATTCTGCACCATGTAGAGCTTTAAGGCGACAACCAGCATCTTGAATTACCCCTAGTGTATCATGGAAGCCCAGAACTGCCCAAGCATTTGGGACCAACTTGAACAGTCTCCAAGGGCCACCCCATATAGCGCGCGTTACTGTAATCGTGATATGAGTTGATCGTGGTATGAATTATTTATTTGCTGGTTGGTTTGTTTAGATCTCTATGGCTGTCCATCTCATGCTAGTTAGCCAACAAGAAATACGTTCTGTCCTTCAGGGCTATCACTACTATACCTCGCTGTTGCCTAGTTATTTCCGGTTCTCTGTTCCGTTTTGCTTATTCTGTTCCGTTTCTGTCCCAGGTCTTTCCATTTCCTCTCTCCCCTCATGGGGCACATGAGAAACGCAGGTCAGTATTCCTAAAAGCATCTTTTGCCAAATCCCCACTTTACTATTCATTCCATACTATTTCCAGTTTGAATCCACGTTGCATCCATCTTCCATTGGCAAGACTCGGGGTTCTGTTAGAAATAGTAAAGAAGCCACAACTAAGTCCTCCTTTCCCTTAAGTGCACTCTCCTTCCCACAATATAATGGGAGTCTCATTGGACTGCATGTGAATAAATGTCTTTCCATGATGCGTCTATATTTCAGGGAAAAAAAAGAGAGAGATCTATTTATTTATTAAAGGGTTATATTTTTCAAATGGCTTTCCCTTAAAATAATTTAAAAAAGGATAGTTGCTTCTCCTTTGTCCTTCCAGCAAACCTGGAGGTAGGCTTGGCTGAGAAATAAGCCCCTTTTCTTAGGGTTACCTTGGGAACTTCGTGGATTTGGAATGTGTCTTTTTGTGACACATTAATCGAGTGTTTCTCAATCTTGACCCCTTTAAGATCAATTCTGGGAGTTGAAGCCCACACATCTTAAAGTGGCCAATTTTGAGAAACGCTGGCATAGAAGATTGTTAGAATCAAGACGTGGTCCTGTGTTTTGGGGGAACCAGGCTGCACAACCTGGTTAATATGCCGGTCTGGCTGGCTGGGGAATTCTTGGAGTTGAAGTCCACACACCTTAAAAGGGTCAAGACTGAGAAACGCTGCGTGACTCTTAGTATCCCCGTGCAGATCGCTCTTGAGGGATCTGGAAGGATCCCTGCAGAGAGTGGGAATGCCCATCGATAGTGGTGTGGCCGTACTCACAGCCTTGCACCCCCCAACCCAGAGCAAGGAGCAAGCAGAATTTGGTTGTGTGAGATCAACCCCGGAGTTACAGCCATGCGGTGGCTGCATCGCGCGAGACCCCTGTCGCTTTTGATGATGCGTTTCCACCCTGCACCTTGCTCATCGGGCACGAGTCATAAAGATGTGCATCCTGTGTACAAATGTGTCTTCTCTGTGTTCTCTATTCCGCAGCTTTGGGATTGCGGATGTGGTTTTGTAGGTGGAGCAGGACAAAATCCTGTTTGCGCCCATGTTGTCTGGGTTCGAGAGGAGATGATTTACTGATTGTATTGATTGATTAAATGTGTATGTCCCCATCTCACCGTCCAGTGATTCTGGGCGGCTTACACCGTCATAAAAGCACAATGTAAAACCATTAGAATCTTAAAAGCACGAAAGTAAAACTTTAAAAGTTAATGGTCAAGACTTCTTGGTCGGGGTGGGTTACGAGCGATGGTCCTTTTTTCTGATGTTTCGTGAAGCAACAGGCTGGGCCTTTTATGGACCAAAAGGCTGTGCTGGCCACAGTCCCCAAAATGGGCGGGCTGGGACAACAATGGATGGGTGGAAGGGGGAAAATGTGGATTTCCTTTGAATTTTAAATGTGATTAAACCCTCAGTGGGAGGAAAGGCAATATTGGCTTGGAGCTGAGCAAAACTGGGAATGACGTGCGGAATCCATGCAGTTTTCTCGGCAACAAGACACAAATGCTTCACCGTTGTCTTCTTTTCAGCTTCCAATCTTGCCTATCAAGACCGATTTTCCGCTTTGCCTTTTGAGCCCTGGCAAGACTAACTGGGTCCGGTCCTCCAGCTGTGGTTGGCACGATTGTTCCTGCGTCTTTAATACATTTTCCCTCCGTGTAAGAATTCGGCCACAGCTTCTTTGCCGAGGAACGGCCCTAAAAGCTGCGCTCAAATGCCCAGTGCCCCGAGGCCTCAGGGTCCGTGTTTCTTGCCTAAAGGGACTATATTTTCCCCGCTACTCATAAAACGGTCGCTTTAAATGCATTTGCACTTTGCCACACCGGGATAAATTACTCGAATCTGGATGTCGATGCATTCAGCTCACCCACCTGAATTCAGCCCTTCCCCAACCCAAAGCCATGCGGCCCCATCTTCCAGCTAATAGTAATGATTAGAATTTATTAAATTCCTGTGTCGATTCTGGGTGGTTTACGAATTGCTTAAAAGAATTTAAAAACAAGAAACAGTCGAAAAACACCACCAAGACAAAGAAACAGAGCCGGCAAAGGAAAGAAACCTGGGTGGGACAAGGAAAAAGGAAGAAGAGCGGCGGCGTCTGTCATCCCTGTTTATCCTTTCGATTGCGGAGAGAAACCGACCAACGCAATTAAGGAGAAGGTCGTACGCGGAGCCCATTTTTGGGATCAATGTACGGTGTGAGAACGCACACAACGTGCGACACCCTGTGTAAACCTGAGAGTGGCTCTGTGCACACTGCACACTCAAAAAGAGGTTGGTTTAATCACCTGAGTTAAATAGGTTGGGCAGACCGTGACGCCACGTTGGTGCAGGGATGCAGGTTTTGCACAACCGTGGGACTTCCGTAGCGCAAGGAGTAGCCGGGCGGAAGCAGAGGCCCTCGTTCCCCGAAGGTATTAAAAAATTAGATTTATTGATCAGATTCGCATTCTAACTTTTCGACCGGCACTTCAGGCGGCATGCAAAAGGCTGCTTTGTCCCTGCGCCAACTTCGTGAAGTAGGCTGGGTTGAGAGAGAGAGACCAGGCCAAATTCAGCCCCTGTGGCTGAGGGTGGATTTGAACCCAGGTCCCACTCCTAATCCAGCCGCGTCTCAACTGTTAGGAATCGCGACCGGACGGCCACCCCAAATCTCACCCCTCCGTAGCGTTACTGAAGGCACGGCCGGAGATGAGCCCGGGAGGGAAGCTGTCTGACGAGACTAGACCAGCGTTTTGGAGCATGCAGGAGCACCTGAGAGCTGCTGCACTGGAGCCAAATTCCTCGCATGTCTCGCCATGCTTGGCCAAGAAGGAATCTGAGTCGGAGCAGTGCGCTTTTAAAAGCGGGGCCACGCTTTTAAGGACCCCAACGAAGCTTATTTTTGAATAAAGAGACGGGGCATTCCGTGATTTTCTCCGGGGAGTGGGCTTTGACTGCGGCTCTGTGCTCCCGCCACCCCTTCCCTTGTGTTCATCCCTGTGTTACGCGC
The DNA here is from genome assembly GCA_032468055.1 of Acrochordus granulatus. Lineage (NCBI taxonomy): Eukaryota > Metazoa > Chordata > Lepidosauria > Squamata > Acrochordidae > Acrochordus > Acrochordus granulatus. The sequence continues at coordinate 4,407 of JANHZU010007404.1, read as the reverse complement.
AACGCGCACTCCTTGGGCTCTGTCCGTTTTGGCCTTCTAGGGAAATGGATGGTGTATCTTTTTCTTAGATATATATACGTATTTCCGCCCCCCTCTCAAAAGGGTGGGGTCACTGACTGATGGCTGCGTCCTGCTGCTGCAGACAAGCAAATCTGATCTCTTTTATAGGCACTAAATGAAAAGTCCTCGTCTTCGGGAGCCCTCCTGTGCACTTGTGTCCGTTTTTCTGTTGAATGTGCAACTGATAATGGGATTATGACTCAACTGACCGAATGTTTTGGTGGTTAAGCGGTGGGGCTTTGGCTCCCCCAAACTGGCTGCTTTTTTGTCCTCGACCGGTTCTTCATCTGGACCCATCTTATGAATAAACATGACCAAGTTGAATGATGCTCGATGGTGTTCTCTTTCATTTTTCCTAGCAAGGTGGTGGGTCAGAGCAAGGGTGTCCCTATCTGCAGAGAAATACCCCCTCTCTGGTCTGCAACTATAAACACTCGTATTTTCTGTTGCCTGTGCATGGCTTCCAGGTAGTCCTCAGCTTCGGTCTGTTCATTTAGCAACCGCTTGAAGTTACGACGGCACTGGAAAAAGTGACTTGCAACCTGTCTGGCACTTATGACACTTTTTTTGCATCTGAGAGGTCATGTGATCAACATTCAGACACTTGGCAACCGACACGTGTTTGCAACGATTGCAGCATCCCAGGGTTACGTGACTGCCGTTTGCAATCTTCCCGGCTGGCTTCTAATAAGCAAAGGACAACGGGGAAGCCAGATGGACTTTATGGTTGTGTGATTTGCCCAACAAATGTGGTGTAAAGGTCATCAAGTCAGCTGCGACTCAGTGGAAGTTCCAATCCCAATTGTGGTTGTAAGTCGAGGACTATCTGTCTCTTCCTTAGGGCGAACAATTTCCCACTCTGTTGCGATTGCAAGTGTTGCAAAGGGAAAGAGAGAGGAACTTGAAGTGTTCCATATAGGTAGTCCTTGACTTATGACCAAAACGGGGACCAGAACATTCATTGTCAAGTGAGGCATCATGCAACCGCCCCTGATTTTATAACCTATTTTTATCACAGTCATTAAGTGAATCAAGAGTATTAAGCAAATCACACACTCTTTAAATGAATCTGGCTTCCCCTATTTCTTGTTGGAAGCCCCCTGGGAAAATCACAGATCATGACCACAGGATGCTGCAACCCCCAAACTGTGATCGCACGACTGGCCATGATGGTCAAAACATCAAGGAAAAGTCATTTTCTGTATCGGCATTGTGTTTCGAACCATGGTGAAATGAATGGTCGCAAGTCAAGGACTATGTTATCTGTAATCTGGTGTCCTCCAGATGGGTGGAGACTGCAAGTCCCACAATTCCAAATCACGTCTTCCGAGAAATTCTGAGAAACCCTGAAAGATGCCAACCTGGATTAAGATGGAACGAAAAGGAACAGCCAAGACTTCAGGGGTCGTTTTCTTCCTCTCCTTCCCACTGCATTTCGCCCTCAAATTATCCAGAAAGTGGATAATTCGGCAACGTTTCGGCAATTTGGTCGGCGTGCAGCGGGCACTTAATGGCTGATGATCGGAAAGTGCCAGGTGCAAAAGCGGCACTCCCCTCCAGCAGTGACGTTTGCGTGGCTCTTCGCTCAGTTTGTTGTCTTATTTTATTTTTTTCCAAAGGAGACGATCACATCTTCCAAGGAAGCCTTGGGTTTCCCGCGCTTGGGGTCTTTCTAACTGCAGCTCCGGGGTTCATGCGGGTCCCACGATCGCTCCAGTTCCCGGTTTTTAAATCAAGCGGCGACGTCTCTGAAGGACCCACGGGACACCGGGGCTGGCCATCCCGAGGGGGAATCTGGCTTTACCAAAGTCCTCGGGAAAGCTGAGCGTTGCATGTGTGCAGGCAGCAGTTCAGGGCTGGGCGGGGCGGGGGAGGCCCAGGTTCTAATCCCACCCAAGCCGCAAAAGCTAATTGGCCGATTCTGGACCCGTCCCGTCCTCCTGAGCCCGAGACCCAATCAGCTATAGCGCAGAAGGGGACGGACCGGGAGACCCGGGTTCCAATCCCTCCTCAGGCCCGGGGACCTTGGGCCAGCTGCAGAATTAATTACCTCTGGTGGGATGGGAGGGAGGGAGGAACAGGGGGGAGTGCTCGCCGCCGCCCGGAATCTCTTTGGTATAGAAATGTGATGAATGAATGAATGAATGAATGAATGAATGAATGAATGAATGAATGAATCTGCTGTCTTGAGCTGCTGAATGAACGGTGAGATGTGAACCTAACAAAAAGATCAGTGAAAGGTTTTGGACAGAAGCCTCCACGAGGTTCCCAGAAACGCCTAATTGTTTGTATCCCGCTTTTATTTTTGCAAATAACTCAAGGTGGCAAACATGGCCGCACACCTTCCTCCGCCTCTTTGCCCCACAGCAACAGCCCTGTGAGGTGGACCGGGCTGAGGGAGGGTGGCTGGCCCAAGGTCACCCAGCCGGCCTTCATGCCCAAGGCGGGACTAGGACTCGCCACCTCCCGCTGACTAGCCTCTTGCTTTCACCACTAGACCAAACCGGCTCTCCCCCAAGATGCTCAATGGGATCCATGGAAACATACAACAAAAGCAAAAAAATAGTAATAAAAGGAGGGGACTCGGTTCAATTAATGAATGGCCAAGGCGTAAATGTACCCCAAGCAGATGCAGTTCTGGAGCTAGATAAAGTTAACCGCGGCCAGCCATCTTTACAGCCTACCTGTGTGGTTGCCAAGACTGATGCGCACTTCCTGGCGCACAGCGTAGCCGTGCTAAAGGAACATCTAAGTTTGCCAAGAGGTAGTCCTCAACTTACAACCATTCTTTTAGTGACTGAAGTTACAACGGCACTGGAAGAAAGTGACTTATGATGGGTCCTCACTTTTAACAACCGTCACAGCATCCCCAGGGTCACCTTAGGTTTTGAACTTTTTGGGGGGGCATTGAATGCCGGCCACATGACCACGGAGCCGTCCCAGGACCAACACTGGCTCTTCGGCTTGGAAACGGGATGAGCACCGCACCCGAGAGTCGGTCACGACTGGCAGGGTCTCCTTTACCTTTAGGATAGGATACCGAACGTTTTCCAATTACATGAAATAATAAAAGTCTGGCTGCCTTTTTGAGAACAGTTCTGCATATTTTCTGCGATTTTGCTGTGACTCATCCCCTGGGTTAATGAGGATATGCGTAGGCTCCTGGGGTCACCTGAGCAAGATTCAGGCACTTGGCAGCCAGCATGGATTTGCAAGCATCACAGCACCCCAGGGCCGCATGATCACCATTTATTTATGAACTAAATGTATTTGCTGCCAACTCGACTCTAGCGACTCTGAGCAGCTCACAACAGAATGACGATACAAATTCGATACAACGAAAAAATAGAACAAGAGGAAAATACAAACCAAAGACGACACCAGACAAAAAGTACAGCACTAACAAATAAAATTTGCAAACTGAAAGAACAAGATGGGAGAGCAAATATTTGAGACCTTCCCAGCTGGCTCCCAACAGGCAAAATCAATGAGGGAAGCTTGACTTCGCTTAACGACCACATGATTCACTTAACAACTGTAATGACTTACTTAACAACCATGGCAAAAAGGTAACATCAGGCATGAACTCACTTAGAAACGCCCTGCCTAGCAATGGAAATCTGGCCCCAGTTGTGGTCGTAAGTCGAGAACTCCCTGTATTTAGTCTTCCAGGAGAACAAGTTGGAGAGAGAAACTTTTCAGTTAGAGAACTCAGTGCCGAGTTCTGACAGCCCAGAAGATATTTCACAAATGCAAATGCTGGTTTATTGCAGTGGGGAAAAGGGAGTGATGTAAAAAAGGCTCGCCCGTACCGGGAGCCTTTGAGTTACGACGGCAATTGGGATCAGAATTTCTGTCATTACGGGATGTGATCGTAAAGCATGATGTCACAATCCCTGCATTCCCCACTGTTGTCATTAAGTGAGGATCATGTTAAGCGAGAATGATAGGATGCTTCAACAGCCGTAAATGCGAGCGGGTTGCCAAGTGCCCTGATTGTGATCACACGAGCGTGGGAATGCTGGGATGGCCTGAACTTTTGCGAAGTGGTCTCACTACCATTTCTTCGGCACAGTCGTAACTTTGAACAGTCATTGAATGAGCGGTCCTTAAGTGAGGACCCCTTGTATTCTCCTAGTGCAAAGATTTATGGGAGACTAAGCTATATCTGCGTGAGTCGCTGTTTCCAAAAGCACCTGACTCCTTTCCTGGCCCCTTCAATGTCGTCTTGCGTCTCCAAACGGTGCGGCGGCGGCGGTGGAGACAAGTGTCTTTTCCAGATCAGAGAGGACGGCCAGACCTCGGTTCCAAGAGGAGCCGAGCTCTGATTTGTCGCCTGTCCAGCCA
>JANHZU010007403.1:28547-42913 GCA_032468055.1 Acrochordus granulatus | reverse complement strand
ACAAGTATTCCAAAACAAAATTTTGGCAAGCAGCCAAATGATTATTTTAATTTGTTTGTTTTTTTTAAATTATGGTTTATTAATTATTGCTTAGAGGTGAACCTTCTCTGTAGCAAAGACCGCTCTCTGGAACAAGATTTTCCCAAGATCCAGATGATTCCACTCTCCTCTTATTCAGAAGTCCCTTGATGACTGGGATTGGATTTTCACCCAGGCCTTCAATGAGGAAAAGTAAGGCTCCTCACTTCATTGTACTTGCCATCTTTCATCTTTTTATTTTTATGTTTTATTGATTTTATTGTAATTTCTTCTTTTTATTCTTATGAGCTGCCCAGAGTCACTGAGAGTCAAACAGCATACAAGTTTCATAAATTATTGTTGGTTGCACAGAGAGCCAGATGGATTTGGCATTTTTATCCACTTATTATATCCCAAGGATATGGGATAGGCAGATGTTATTTCATGGTGCTACTGTAAAGTTATCAGCATAGGAGTTAGGCTGTTCCAAGCAAAGCTGCCTTTTGCAATTAACTGATCACAATGTTGTCAATGCCAATGGTGTTCAAGTGGTGCTCCAGATGTTTTGGGACTACAACCAAAGGTATTATTGGAACTACCTTTTACAACCAAAGGTATTAAAGGAACTACCTTTGCTTTGAAGTAAAACATTAGATAACTAGTATGGTAGCTGATGTAGTCCAACAACACCTAAATAAAAACAAACTCTTTTTACCTGAGCAGAAAGGAATCAAACAACAAACAAAATATTAGCTCCTACTTAAGAAGATTTTAGAAAACTTCAAGAGTTCTATGGCCAACTTAAATGGATTACAAGAAAGCATTCAACACACTGCCATACACAGTAATTGGATCAAGTGCCTAGAAATAACAGGAATCAGTAAAAACATCAGGAACTTTGTGCAAAGATCCATGGCACAAGGGAAGACACAGTTACTGGTCAATGATGATAGACAGAGAGAGGTTAATATCAGGAGAGAATTTTTTCAAGGAGACTCATTCTCATCAGTACTCATTATCATTTCACATATTCCTCTTCAGCAATACTGAATAATTCAAGCCACGGCTATCAAACATCAAAAATATCTGTAAGGTTATTCTACCTCCTTTAGATAATTGCACAGACTGGCTACAAACAATGGGACAACAAAGTAACAACAATGATGCATTGGAATATCTGCAAGAAATACCATCTGAACCACAAAATAGACAAAATAATAAAAAAAATAAAAAGCTAAAGTTTTTTAAACTTTAGAATTCAAACAGGCAGGCACTTGGCACATATACCATGCAAACCTAACAGGTTATTTTGTTATTTTGTTGATAAGACAAAAAAAGTCTGGATAGTAGACAATGTGGTACCCAGAGACAATAGAACAGAAGAGAAGGAACTGGGAAATCGCAAAATCAAAAGATCTGCAAATAGAAGTAAAACATTAGAAGTAACATTATTGTTATCCTAATTGGGATTTTTGGCAATTATATTGTTTTACCTCTGCAGACCAAATTATGTGTGAGGGGAGTCAAGGCACAGCAAACATGATGGCATGTGCAACTGCCACCACTTGTATGTATGGATTAGATCTCAAGGGCAAGTATAAAATAGTGGCAGTTGCCTATTAAGGTCATTGGGCATGATCTGCTATTAATGCTTGTTTGTTTGAATTATGTTTAGAAGACACCAAATTAGGATATCTCTTTATTATTCTTGGATCTGTTATTGTGTTAAACATGAAACTATTTTGCATAAACAAAGAGATTAGGAAAATATATAAAATGATACAAGAATAACAACTAATGCACTCTTTTTAATGATCTGGTTTTACTCACATGACATATGAGCCTTATGCTTACTCACAAAACATTGATGGTAGCCCTAGGTTTGATTTATTTATTGATTTAACATATATATTTATCTAGCCGTAAACACAATCATTAGGGGACAAGTAAGCACTAAAGAGGAAAATCCACCAAAAGAATCCAGTGCCAGAGCAGAGGTCAGTGATGAAGCCCATAATTTGTATGCAGAAGGTCCAAAGATCAATTCTTGGCAATTCCATAAAAGGCTGGAAAAACTCTTACTTGGGATCTAGGTGAGCTAGCAGTTTTCTTCAGTGTATCAAAGTTTTTGTACTCAATATAATAGTGAATGGGAGGAAAGCAAGGTAAAAAAGCAATGAAATGACTGGGAACTCCAACAGAACCATTCCCATTCATCATTCATGGGAAGACGTTTTTCCACCACCACTGAACCAATAATGCTGAAAAAAATGTAACAGATCTCTTCCCAACATTATAAGTGTTTTCTTTGTTATACAGAAAGACCTGATATTTTTCCTTTACTTTTCCTTCCTGTTTGGGTGAGGAGATATTCAAATTTGTACATACATACACAAGTAGTGCAGGCCTATATGTGATTTACTATGGATAAATGGTTGCATAAATAGGCGCTCTGCAACAAAGAGTGATGTTCATTTACTTTATACAGTAATGTCATCTGAATATCAGAGTAGGTTTATCTACAATAGCATTACTTTTTCAAGTAGCTATCAGATATTGACTTCTGTTTGTCAGATACTGAAAAGTGTTGGCTGATTAGTTAAAAAAGGGTGACAAATTACATCATTCAGAGGACATTTACATAATATGAAGGATCAACAACAGCAGAAGATAATGGCTGGATTCAGTTCTGGCCGTAAACTATACATGAAAACTATGAAGCCGACTTGAATGAGCTCCATTTAGCCCAATTTTCTCAACCTTGGCAATGTTGTGTAGATTTCAACTCCCAGAATTTTCCAGCAAGTATACTGAGTTGAAGTCCACAATATTAAATCTGCTGAGGTTGAGAAACTCTGGTTTAGCCACTTCCTTCTGCTTTGGCATAGTTATAAACAAGACACTTCAAAGATTTCTAATTTCAACAAATCACATTTTTAATAAAGTCATGATAGAAACAGGGCTGATTTTATGCATTGTTTATCTCACATCTCACAATAGTTAATCACTGTTAACTTGTTTCAATTTTGGACATACTATAATGAAATTTTTGGACCAGTGAAGATGTAATGTCAAAAGCATGTGTAAAATTCGCCACCTACTTTTCACTATGGGAAATTGGGTAACCATTTTGTAACTATGTATATTGTTTCTTTTATTTCATTGCTTAATTGATGTTATTTAATTAAGAGAAAATGGTTCTGTTTTGTGGAATGAAGTTGATGAATAGAGAAAAGTGAAGGCGTAATATTAATTGTGAATGAAAGGACTACAATGTATGAAAAAAATGAATTCATATTATCTACGTTATTCTGGCTGCATATGAACATGTGAATTGCTAAGATAAGTAATTCATATTACAGTCCATAAGTGAATAAGTGAAGGATACAAAGAGGATGAGAGGCTGTGAATGTATAACAGACTATTTTCTGGTAGAAATAATGGTGTAAATTTGAGAAAAAATCAGCACAGATAAAGAAATGAATGAAAGAAAGGGGCAAGCAAAGTGACTGAAGGAAGAGAAAGCATGAGTCTGTTGAACACAAATTAGTGTAAGGTACACCAAAAGATAAAATAATTTATTCAAGCTTCATTTACAGTGTGTACAGACAGAAGTGAACATGGATAAATTACCAGCAGAACAAATGCATAGCACAGCATAATATTTGTGCTCTGAAGCAGACTCTTTGCTGAGTCCACATTAGTTCCATAATACCAGTTTTGTTAATGAGTTCCATCTCAGCAGCAGCTTCACATCTGAGTACCAAGTAAACTATATGTTTGGTTATGAAAATTGCCCTTTTCATGGATTGCTAAAAGATTTTGCTTCTAGGATCTGTGGGTTAAACATTGGTAAACATCACTGAGCACAGCTGTAAAGTTATTTATAAACAATTGGAATTATTCAGAAATATTCTCCTTATCCTTAGGATCTGACAAATGCAATTAATTTGGGAAAGGGATTTGTATCACTACTTTCAGATATTTTCTCCTCCTCACCAGCTGATGTTCCTTTTCAGCCTGATTGTAGCATTCAGTTGTAAAACAGAAACCAGCATTGCTCCAGAAATAATACTTAAGGAGCTAATTGCAACATAAATGTTCTAAGCACCAGTCCTATTAAATGACTTCAGTGACTGTAGAGTTCTATTGTTCGATAAGATGAACACATCAGCATAGGTAAAAACCCATTAAGGATGTGATTTTATGCAGCTTCCTGGAGAGATGCTGCAATAATAATATGGGAGAAAATTAAGAACCATGATTGATTTCTAAAATGATAAAAAGTCCCCGACCAATAGAAGTATAGAAATTATCCATTGGAATAATACAACTATAATTGAATAAAAAGTTTTGTATGCATAGAATTTCAAAATGTAATATATTTCTTTGTTAGACATATCTTGTTTTTGAAAGAGATCAAGGTGGTATACAAAACACTCTTGTCTACATTCTGTCCCCCTCCCAGTAATGGTCCTGTGGTTTAAGACAATAATTGGACACTGGATGGAACAATCAAAATCTATAAAATAAAGTCCCATTTTCAGTATATGTACTTTAAGTGTGATAAAAATTGGATCCAATCCATAAATAGGGAAAATGTCATCATCTCATTATCCTCCAGTGAGGCACCACCTTGCCATGATTGGGGAACTTTTGTGTTCCGAAGAAGATTAGAGGTATGCCAGAGGTTCAACCATACTGGACAGATTTCATCAGAGGAGCCAGACAAAGAGTGTCTCCCTCTCATAAAAATATGAGATGGAATTTACAGAAATCCATATCAGCTTGGTTGTCTCCAAGGTTAATAAGGACCATGCTAGATGCTCTTGAGGTTCCTGGATATCTGGTGAAAAATGGGCTACAGGATGTGACTGGAGAAGGAAATGGCAACCCACTCCAGGATCCTTACCAAGAAAATCCCATGGACAGTAACAAAAGGCTAAAAGACAGGACCACAGAAGATGAGCCCCTCAGATCAGAAGGAATTACAAGTAGCTCCGGAAAGAGTGAAATGGCTGGGCCAAAACTGAAAGGATGCTTAACTGTGGATGTATCTGGAAGTGAAAAAAAAGCCAATGATGTAAAGAACAAAATTGCAAAGGAACAAAGAACAAAATTGCATAGGAACCTGGAATGTAAGTTCTATGAATTAAGTAAACTGGATGTCATCAAAAATGAGATGGAAAGATTGAACATCAACATCTTGGGAATCAGTGAACTAAAATAGACAGGAATGGGCAAATTTAATTCAGATGATCACTATATCTAATACTGTGGACAGGAATCCCTGAGAAGAAATGGAGTAGCCATCATAGTCAATAAAAGAGTGGGAAAAGCAGTACTGGGATACAATCTCCAAAACGACAGAATGATCTGGGTTCGAAACCAAGGCAAAGCCTTCAACATCACAGTAATCCAAGTTATGTCCCAACCATTGATGCTGAAGAGGATGAAATTGACTGGTTCTATGAAGACCTACAACACCTTCTAGAAGTCACATCAATAAAGATGTCCTTTTCAACATAGGGGATTGGAATGCTAAAGTATGAAGTCAAAAGTTAACAGGAATAATAGGCAAGTTTGGCCTTGGAGTACAAAATTAAGCCAGGTAAAGGTTAACAGAATTTTGTCAAGAGAACAAGCTGATCATAACAAATAAACTTTTCCAACTACCCAAGAGGCAACTCTACCAAATGGTCAATACCGAAATTAGATTGATTACATTCTTTGCAGCCAAACATTGTGAAGTCAGTCAAAACAAGACCTGGAGCTGACTGTGGCTCAGAACATAATCTTATTGTAAAAATTAGACTGAAATTGAAGAATGTAGGGAAAACTACTATGCCATTCATGTATGACTTCGATGATATCCCTTATGAATACACAGTGGAGGTGAGGAATAGGTTTAAGGGATCTTAAGATCTGGTAGACAGTGCCTGAAAAACTATGGATGAGGTGTGTAACATTGCACAGGACGTAACTACTAAAACCATTCCTAACAAAAATAAATGCAAGAAAGAAAGAAGTGGCTGTCTGATGAGGCTTTACAAATAGCTGAGGAAAGAAGGAAAGCAGAAGGATGAGAGAAAGGGAAAGATATCCCCAACTGAATGCAGATTTCCAGAGAATAGCAAAGAGAGATAAGAAGGCCTTCTTAAATTAACAGTGCAATGAAATAAAGGACAACAATAGACTGGGAAAGACTAGAGATCTCTTCAAGAAAAATTGGAAATATCACAGGAACATTTTGTGCAATGATGAGCATGATAAAGGATAAAAATGATAGGGACCTAACAGAAGAAGAGATGGCAAGAATATACAGAAGATATATACAGGAAATATCTAAATGTCCCTGATAACCATGATGATGTGGTCACTTACTTAGAGCCAGACATCATGGAGTGTGAAGTCAAGTGGGCCTTAGGAAACATTGCTAACAACAAAGCTAGTGGTGGTGACAGTATACCAGCTGAACTCTGCAAAGTCCAAAAGATGATGCTATTAAAGTGCTACACTCAATATGTCAGCAAATTTGAAAAACTCAACAGTGGCCACAGGATTAGAAAAGGTCAGTTTATGTTTCAATCCCAAAGAAGGCCAATTCCAAAGAATGTTCAAACTACTGTACAATTGAGCTCATTTCACACAAATGAGCTGCAGCCATAAATTAAAAGGTGCTTGTTCCTTGGGAGGAAAGCTATGGGAAACCAAGATAGCATATTAAAAAGCAGAGAGATCACCTTGCTGACAAAGGTCCATATAGTCAAGGCTATGGTTTTCCCAATCGTAATGTATGGCTGTGAGAATTTGACCGTAAGAAAGGCTGACCAGCAAAGAATTGATGCCTTTGAATTGTGGTGCTCGAGAAGACTCTTGAGAGTCCCTTGGACTGCAAAGAGATCAAACGAGTCAATCCTACAGGAAATTAACCCTGATTGTTCATTGGAGGGACAGATACTGAAGCTGAAGCTCAAATACTTTGGTCATATAATGCGAAGAGAGTACTCATTAGAAAAGGCCGTGATGCTGGGAAAGACTGAAGGCAAAAGGATAAGGGGACGGCAGAAGATGAGATGGTTAGATAGCATAGTAAGTGTGATGGGAGTGGGTTTGGGCAGACTCTGGGAGGCAGTGCAGGACAGGGAGACTTGGCATACTGCGGTCCATGGGGTCCCAAAGAGTCAGACACAACTGCGTGACTGAAGAACAACATCTCATTATATATTTAATACTTGGAGAAATCTTTGTTAAAAAGGGGAGTGCTTTAAAGAGCAAAATGGGGATGTAGTTAAAATGAAGCTAAAGAGATATTACACCAAAAATATCATACAGTAGAACCTCCAATTGCGAGCCTAATTCGTTCCGGAAGACTGCTCTTAGTCCGAATTGCTCTTAAACCAAAGTGAGGTTTCCCATAGGAAACAATGTAAAGTCAGATGATCCACTCCATGCCCCAAAAATATTTACAAAATATCATTTTCAATGGAATTTTATGTAGAAATGATTGTCCCTAATATCCGAAACAAGTAACAATGATTAATGCACAATATAAAGCAGCAATAGAACATATTAACCAGCACTTATGTATCCGTTTCGAGGAAGATTCTAGCCATCGGCTGCTGCTTTGCCGGCGCTGTCTGGTGCTCCTCTTGGATCGGGAAGATCTGCTGCCACCACTGCTTGAGGCAAAAAGGTCTTTTCCTTTTTCCCTCAGTAATGCCTTTCTGGTGGTCTGGAAATGTTTCCTGGGCAGTTTGGAAATGTTTCTCATCATAACCTGCCATTTCTCCATGCTATGAGAGGGGAGAACAGATGGGCAGGAGGGAGAGGGACTGGATGGTGCTGGGAAGGTGTGTGTGTGTGTGTGAGGGAGAGTGAGGGAGTGAGTGACATGGAAGAGTCTTCGGATTTCGGCGGCATAGAAATTTAATGAATGAATGAATAAATAAATAAGATGGAGGGTCAATCATCCTACACTTGAAGACAGGGGCAGGAAGGGGGAGGGCTGTCTGTGTGTGTATCTCTCTGTGTGTGTGACTTACAGGGAGGATGGAGGGTCAGTCTTCCTACACTTTGAGAAGAGTCCCAGCTGGCATGAGAGAGATGAGAGGGAAGAGAGGAGGGAAGGGTTATTGCCTGGAAGGAGAATCTGGAGTCTGAGTCTTGAGAGTTCTTTCTCTTGAACAACTTTCACTTAATTTATGCTGTATACACAGCAAGAGAGAAGAACCATCAGCTCTGTTGTGAGATTTCATCTTGTGAGTTTTTGCTCATTAACTGAATTAAATTTTATTAAAAAGTTTTGCTCATCTTGTGAAAATCTCATGAATCGAGGTGCTCACAATCCGAAGTTCCACTATATATGAGATTGGGAAATGCCACTTCTGAAATATGATATCTATATCTTTCTCTATATTTCAATAGGAATACATTCATTGCTTGCACAGATAGTTCAGTGGAAACAGGGATTTGAACTTCACTGTTGTTCATTTGCTAAGTCATATCCGATTCTTTGCAGTTCCATGGTCCACAGCATGCTAGGCCTCCCTATCTTCCAATGGTTCTTGCTTTCAAGGAAATTCAGCCTTTCCTTGACCTCTGATTGAATCCTTTCTTGAACAATATATTTGTTGTTCAGTCATGTCCAACTCTTCATGAACCCATGGACTTGAGCATGCCAAACCTCCCTGTCCTGCACTGTCTTCTGGAGTCTACCCAGTCCCACACCCATTGCACTGACTATGTTATCTAACCATCTTATCCTATGCTATTCCCTTCTCCATTTGCCTTAAATCATTTCCAGCATTATGGTATTTTCCAATGTTTCCTCTCTTTGCATTAGGTGGCCAAAGTATTGGAGCTTCAGCTTCAGTATCTGTCCTTCCAAAAATTATCAGGGTTGATTTCCTTCAGGATTTACTGGTTTGATCTCCTTGTCATCCAAGGACTTTCAAGAGTTTTCTCCAGCTCCACAATTCAAAGCATCAAAACTTTAGTGCTCAAACATCCTCATGGTCCAACTCTCATAGCCATACATTGCTACTGGGAAAATCACAGCTTTGTCTATATGGAACTTTGTCTGCAAGGTGGTGTTTCTGCTTTTTAATACACTGTCTAGGTTTGCCATAGCTTTCCTCCCAAGAAACAAGCGTCTTTTGATTGCATGGCTGCAGTCACTATCTGCAGTGATCTTGGAGCCCAAGAAGGTGAAATCTGCCACTGCTTCCATTTGTTCCCCTTTTATTTGTGAGGAAGTGATGGGCCCAGATGCCATGATCTTTGTCTTTTTTAATGTTGAGTTTCAAGCCAGCTTTTGCACTTTCCTCTTTCACCCTCATCAAGAAGCTGTTTAGTTCCTCTTCATTTTCTGCCATTAGAATGGTGTTGTCTGCATATCTGAGGTTGTTGATAGTTCTCCCAGAAATCTTAATTCCAACTGGTGAGTCATCCAGCCCAGCATTTCACATGATGTACTCTGCATATAAGCTAAATAAGCAGGGTGACAATACACAGCCTTGTTGTACTTCTTTCCCAATTTTGAACCAATTCGTTGTTCCATGTCCAGTTCTAACTGTTGCTTCTTGATCAGTATACAGGTTTCTCCAGAGATAAGTAAGGTAGTCTGATACTCCCATCTCTTTAAGAATTTGTCACAGTTGTTGTGATCCACACAAACAAAAGTTTTAGTATAATCAATGAAGCAGATGTAGATGTTCTTTTCTGGAATTTCCTTGCTTTCTCCATGATCCAGTGAATGTTGGCAGTTTTATCTCTAGTTCCTCTGCCTTTTTGAAACCCAGCTTGTACTTCTGGTGGTTCTTGGTTCACATTCTCTAATATGAATTTCACTAAGTTTACTAATGTAAACTTCACTAAGAACTACTAAAATCCTTACTCACCAATATTTTATTGATAAGCCTGTATGGTCCATAATTACAACAAGAATAAAATAGAGCTTTGCATGTTCTGATATTAATATACTTATTTAGAAATCAGTATAACTTTTTACAGAAGTGTTTATTTTATTTATTATATATAATGAAACATTTGCATTAGAGGTGTATTAGATGGTGAGGTAAATGTAAAAATATGTTTGATATAGATAATTGCTATGTTCTTTACTGAGATTTGCTTTATAATATTAGCAAATATTAGATTGCATTATAAAACAAAGAATATGGATCTAGAAATCAACATATCAAACTCTAAGCATTTGATATAAAAATGGAGTGAATGACAAATATACACTAATGGCAAAACAATAAAAATAGATGGTAAATTAATTTGTGTACCTTCCTAAAATGTTTCCTAAAGATGGAGAAGTGGATCAAGAAATTTTATTTTATTTTTATGGAAAAGTTGCTAGGCAAGTAGTAGGAAGTGTTTGATCCATAACAAGAAATGTACATTTAATGAAAGAAGCAAAAATAGCTATGCTTAAGAATGTGTCCATTAGAAGAGAATATATGGAGTTCAAGATTTAATTATAGAGTCCTTGAGACTTCCCAAGTCTGACTGTTTGCAGACATTTCATTACCCAACTAGACAACATAAACAGTGAAACCTTTGCTGGTATTTGTTTAGTCTGAAATGAGCATCTATTATCATTAGCAATATCATTTTTCATCCGCTTTTTAAATCTATTTTCCATACAGGTGTGCAGTTTATTGGAAGCTGGTATCTGACACAAGTAGGCAGAACATACTGTGATAGGCATTCATGCAGAAAAAATAGTTCTTGGTGGAACAAATTTCTCTAATTTTCATGCTTTCTGAAGTGTTTATGACGTCACATTTATGATGTTACCTAGTTTATTTATTTATTAAACTTATAATGCCACCCATTTCACCTAGAAGTGACTGCTGGCTGTTTACAATCAGTAAAACAACAAGATAACCACTAAAACAATAAATACTCTAAAATTTATATAAAATTTATGGGAAGGAAGGAAGCAAAATCCACATATGGAAGTGTCTCAACTTAGTCCATTAACTATCTTCAAAATGACACACCCGCATTGGGGCCCAAGACCATTTGGCAGGTGCAGATCTTCAGGCTCTTTTGGAAGGCCAAAAGGGTGAGTGCAAGTATGGTAAATGTCTGCAAACAAACCAATCTCAGAGACCACCAAAGCTTCCACAATAAGAATGCGTTTTTACCACTTTGTTACATAGAATGAAAAGTAACTATATCAAAAGAAGCATACAAGTAAGTTGACAGCCGTGAGAATAGATTGCTTAAGAAATACTTCTGGTAGGTCAAAAATGAATGGGTGCCAAATGAAAGAGGCCTGAACACAAAAATGAGTGACTAAATAAGTATATTGAGATAGTTTGAGGGAAATAATAGAGGAAGAATAAATGAAAACCAATTTGTAAATCAAATATATCAAGGAAGAATGAATGGGTCAAGAAGATGGAAAGAATAAGAAAGTTATAGTTAGCAAAGCTGATGAGATCCTCAAAAAGGGAGAGATGACTTTAATGTTTAAAGATTAAAACATGTTACTTGAAATTGTATGTTGAAAAAAGAATAGTTTACCAGGGCCAAAATATATAATGAATAGTGTTAATGTAATTAGATTTAGCTGTTTTCTTCTGGCTTAATTTTTCTTACCTTTCCTAGATTCTGGATAACGTTGCATATCCCAGAAGGAAACAACATATTGTATATGTATCTACACATATTAGTATATATGAAATATTATTAAAGAATGAGATGGAGAAAGGATGCTGAAGTAAGTGGCATCAATCTAATGGGATACAAATGGTCCACATTGCCCACAAAGTTGATACCTGGCACCCCTTATCTGCCTTTTCTGGAGGCACTTGAGACAATATTTCTTCTGGAAAATCAACCACAGCAGGCTATGTAAAATGGGAATCTATAACCAATTTTAACCCAAATGAAAATAGCTTACATCTACCTTCAGATTTAAGATACGCAGAAAAAAATGAATTTCATCTTACGTTAATTTGCATTTGAAAATTAATAATCAGCATAGATGAAGCCAAAAGCTCCACAGAGACTGGAGCAGGAATGGCAAAAGAGGAAGGCATGCAAGTCCCAAGGACATGGAAATATTGCCAATATGAAGGTGAATTTTCTGAAGTTTATATATTTAGGCTGGAGACAGTGTCTCTTCCACCACAACCTTTTAACATGGCTATAGACATCCTGGAGCCTTGTGCTGTTGGTTTTTCTGTTGTGAATATAACAGAGGAAGAAAGCAGAGAGGCTGGCTCAGCTGGAACCTGCTGCTGATCTTGCTTGAATGAGGTTCAGTCATTTTTTTTCCCTTGCAAAGCTCTTGCTTATTCTGGACATGCAATAGTTGAAGAAATACTGAAAATAACAATAATAAATCTTGCTTTGCCCTTAATTTCTCAGTTCTAAATGACTCACAGAATTTCTAATTCTGAAAAGCTCCATTTGATGTCTTTAACACCTACACATTGGCTGTGTTTCAAGTGTTCATTGAACATTGTATTTTTTTTAAAGAAAGTCGGGCATTAACCCTGGCTTTAAAAGGGCATGACTGGAACACAGCTGAGGTTAAAATAATAATTGGTTTGCAAGCCTGAGATAAAGCAAATATTGCATTTGCATTAAATTGCTACAATTCTCCCCTCTTTGAACAAATCACACATAAAAAAAATCAAACTGAGACCCCCTCCAAAAAGAAAGCAAAGCCTACAACTTATTTTCATTCCAACCCCATAGGTTAATTCATGGGTGAAGGCCTGTGGATTAGATCGTTTTAATTCTTGCTAATTCCAGCATAAGCAGTAAATATTTGTACTTCAAAGCAGATATGATTTAAAGTGTAAAATCATTTGCATTAAAAATCTGTTGGATGAATGTTTTTCAGGTCCCTAAATTACACAAATGCTAACATACCGTTTGTGTACAGAAAATATTGTCTCCTTCAGAGTTTGGAGATCCTTCAAGCATCATATTTTCTATAGGAAAATAAACTCTGGGAGAGATTGAGGTGGAATATTTAAAGTGAACATTCATATTACCTAGAATTTACTTGAATAGAATGTGCACAGTGAGGTTAGCAGGACTTAGGTTGTTCTTTGTTTGGTGGCACCTCAACAAATAGTGGAGTCACTACATTCTTAAATTGATTAGACTAGAGATTCCATAAATATTCTGCATGTGACTTCTCCCATAATCCCTCTGCTGATCCTGGATGAATTCATTAGTGAATAGCTGCTGAGAACCTGAATAAGATGAAGGTTTGACCAGAATCTAAAGAAGGCTAGAGTTAGCTGTTTGCCCCTTCCCGCCTACCAACACATTCTTTTCTAAAAAGATTAGGGCAGGATGGTTGCTGATGACACGTCAGGCAATCAGGGTGGTTGAATGTATTGTTAATGGACTCATTATTTCAGTTTTTCTGAAATCAATTTTGGAGAGTCACTTCACTACTGAAGTCTTGCCTTTAATTTCATTCAGGATTAAAATAGGAAATGATATGGCTTTAAACTTTTAACTGGTTGATCAGAATAAACTGAAAATTCCCCAGTAACTTTAAGGCAAACTTATTAAATGTCCCAGTAATTGAGGAGATACACATATACACACAGTTTATTTATAATCAACTATTCATACACACACACATGCCCCACTATGCACAGAAACTGCTGTCATGAAAGAAGAATCCTCTTCTTCATGGGAGGAGATTCACTGTCATTTCATATGCATGTCTAATACATAAATCCACTGATTCACTTTACTATTTAAGTAAGCTTTTGAACTGGTAGAATTGGTGAGGTGGTTAAATAAATAGGGACTCTTGACACATTATTAGTTTTGCATTATTGTTATTATTCTTACCCTGTCCAATAATGTTAATATTATACCACATGCTATTTATAATGTACAGGTACAGCAGCTTCAGATAGATACATGAAAAATGGAGAAAGATGAAATGGAGAATTACAAAGATGAAAGGGGTGATCCAAAGGCTTCCATGAACATATAAGTTTGAGAATAAACTCTTTTGGAAAAATAAAATAATTCATTCAGACCTCTTGTTGACTTAAAGGTTTGAGTAGTTGCAGTTTAACAAATCTGAAAGAATATTGTGAACTTTATTATTATAGATTGAGAAGAATAATGATATATTAGAATTAATTAATGTTAGTTATAAATATATTATTTTAGAATTTTAAAACAAGTATAAAAATGGGAATCCGAAATTTCCCTTTCAGGATTAAAGTATTTGAAATAATATAATGATTTTTGTAAACATAGATGATGATATCGCAACAAAGTTTAAAAAACAGGCATCTGGACTGGATTTTTCTCAAGTCGAAGACGTTTCGCCTTTAATC
>JANHZU010007402.1:26646-43509 GCA_032468055.1 Acrochordus granulatus | reverse complement strand
CTCTGGCAGAGCTCTCATCTTCTTCAGAGCACACAAGCCCCCCAACCATAGCAAGGTGGTGCCTCACTGGGGGGAAATGAACACTCGAAGGAGCTAAAGGACCAGGCAGAAAAAAGTTAAAATAGCTAAGACAGCTATAACTGTTTCTTATCTTTAGGAGTTATTTGATATCTGGACTGAGATATTAATTTAAAACATTTACATAAACACCCATCTTCTAACCAACTGTGTGGTTCCCTATCAACATATAAAACATGTAAGATCATATTAGAACTATAAAACTAAACACATTAAAACATTAACAACAAAGACCTCGCAAGAAGTCAAACTTCGGTTTGATTTCTGTGCATTCCACCTATGATGTCCATGTATATAGGCTTCATTCTGGCTGTCGGTAGACAATATTAGCAATGAAGAAATTAATTAGACTGGCAATGATAAGTTGCCCTGCTTCATTTCAGTTTCCTAAGCCAAACAATCTAACTGCATTTTCTTAGTATTTCCAATGTTGGCATTCCACAAGCAGCACATTTTGCCTGCAAATTCTGTTGATTCAGACTAAACTTAATCATAAAATTCATCAACTTCCTCTTCTTCTGCATCAGTGGTTAGATCATAAAATTGGATAATTGTTGTATTAAAAGGGTGTCCTTGAAGTCTTTTATTAGACCACTGACTGCATTGTGCCCAAATACTGTCCCTGCTGTATCCTATGAATACCAGTTCATTTGTTTATGCCTGAGTAATAAACAGCACATTCTTCAATCTGAATGTGTCCAATTTCAAATCTGTTTCTATTTGCTGATACCTAAGATGTTAATATGTAGTTGATTCATCTTTCACTGTGGTGAGCTTTCCCATGTATATTCTTCTGACATTCCACACTTCTACTGTGATTCTGTCTTTGCAGTTCAGATTTCCTTTTTCTGTATGACATCAGCAATTAAATGTCCCCAATGCATTAATTAAGCCATGTCATAAACACCTTGAGTATCACAAAAATCCTCAGCTCTTCAACAGAATTTTGAGTGCCATCCAATCTGGAAAACCCATCATCTGGCATTGTAATGTTAATCATTTTAATCTTGTTTATCTATGTGCTTTTCTTGGTAAAATATAGATTTACTATTGCTTTCTCCCAAGTAGTATGAAATTATGCCTTTGGTGTTGTCCCTAAAATGATCATCCATCTTTAGCATCTTCTGATACTGCTGCTGCCCAGTATAGGTGCCTTCTTGCTTTTAGCTGGGCAGCTGAGAAGACCTTCACACCTTGGGTGATCTTATTGGGTGTATCTGCTCTTGGCATTTGCTCCCAGCATTCTTTCCTCACTCATCCCTCCCAGGAACACACTCTCCACAAAGAGATAGCAGATCAGGACTTGAGGGGGTCACCTTAATGAATTCATTAATAAATAAATGTAGGAAATGCCTCTTGTAGTTTCTAAGATTCTATACTATCAAATATTATACATCTTCCTAAAATTTGTGTAATTCTTACTTCCTTGATTTTTCCAGCTGCATGGATTTGATACTACTTTTAAGAACATATTTATTTTGAGTGCACTGTACAACTTTTGAATGTGCTTTATATTTTGCATTGCCACTTCTTGCACTAAGGACAGATAATCCATAGGCCAGGTGTATCATGGCAACACTCCAAAATGTCATTTTTTAGCAGAACATTTCCCTTTTTCTGATAATGTAAGAAAATAATGTAAGGGACAAAACAATGTAAGGGACAAAACAAATGCACAAAACCTCATTTTGTCCATTAAACTTCCCACAAAAATGTTCAACCCTTCTGGGCTCCCCCATTCTACTAACATTGCATCCCAAGATTTTATCTGCAGAGCCTGAGGGTTTGCTGTGTTTTTCAATAAGTGTTTAATTATGGCTTGTTAATTCATAAATCATGGTTAAATCATGGTTTACAAACTAGAATGAGTGGGGTGAATCTTTAGGATAGTCTCTTGCCCTAGGGATAAAAACATCCCTAAAGGTGGATGAACCAACCCAATTGGACCAAGAGCAAAGAGCATGGAAAGGATTGGAGCTTTACTACATCTTTCCCATAGTCAACCAGGAGTTAAAAGTGGACAGAGTAGGACTCATAGCTGTCAACCTCCTGGATGGAGAAGATACTTGAATTAGAATGGCTGTGTTTACACATCATACTAAGCCATAAAAATTGTAAATACTCTAAGTCAGCCAGCCAACCAACCATAAATAGACTAATTACATATTACTTAGTTCAGTTTATGAACCCAGCCAGGGTTTTGACAGTGGTGGACAGGTAGTGAGGAGTTTGAATAGCGACAGGCAATGTCTTGAATTTTCCATCTCAGGATTGGAAGGAGCCAAACAAGTTATGCAAAAAGCCATTTGATTACCATGTGTAATCTATATAAAATCTAAAGTTTTCTGGAATGTGGCTTTATTGTTTTTAAAGTAAACTGTACATCCAGAACAGAGCAGAACTGTTAAAGGGTTAGGGTTTCTTGAGATTTGATTCACATTGAAAGATCATTCACCTGGAAATAAACTGCAACAGTTTTGCCTGGGTTAAGGGATTGATTCCGTTCTTCTCATAAATTCTGAAAAGGAAAAAATTATTTAGCTAGATATATGAGTTTTACAATTCTACATAAACACTACTGCATATATAATACCAACTGTGGATCCATATTTCTGTAGCTCTTAAAAAATACTGGATTTGTATGTTTTAGTTTCTATAATGCAAAGATTTTGGACATGATGCTTGCTTGGATGTAAGTCTTGCAACTTGAAATTTTGCAACCTCTAATCCTAGATTAATTCTTATTTAGAAACATCACTGGTTTCAGCTTGCCTTCTTCACATTGAAAAAATTCATGCAATTATCAAACCACGAGCAACTCCTTTGCCTTTTCAAAATAAAATTATTTGTTAAAAAAAACTTTATTTCCTAATGCTTCAAACTTGCCAAAAGTTCTTACATTTTTAAAAAAGAAACAATCCAATTCAAAGGTGTTATTAACTAATTAGGGATGAAGTTTACAGATTAACTCTGTAGAAAGCTGCTATTGAAAATATTTTTTCTTGTTTTTCCACATACAGCATCCGTTGTCAACTTTACATCTCTTCCCCCAATGTACTGTAATCACAACTCCCACAGTTCTTCCTCCAGCTAATCTGGCTTTGAATTCTGGAATTTGCAATTTCAGCCCAAATGAATTGGAAAAGGCTTTTGCAAGGTTTCACCACTTGACCCATGCTTCCTTCTGTAGTAGGCAATTTGATACTAGACAACAAAATGAAATGGTAGCAAAATGGCCAAAATATTATATAATTATATAATATATAACTTAACACAGACCAGACCTTTTCAATAATATCATGTATCCTATGGTTCTGATTTTATAGCTTCCTTCTATAAATAGAACGATGTTAAAATAATGGATTATAGAAATCATCATCTTTTAGCAGCCACCAAATTACTAGATTATTATTAAACCAGGCAATAATTTAATAACTAAATATCAGAATCAAAACATCTACAATTTGTCTGGGAATTCATATTGGAAGATCATGGGGAAATTTGTTGACTAAATTCCAACTGAAAGTGAGTAATTGATGAAAATCTACAATTACCATTTATTGCACTCAAATGTATTAGGTTATAATGTTCATCAAAGACTCTTAGGGAAGTATGCAAAGGGAGTTTAAGTCCAACATAACTAAAATTGAATCCAAAGGCAGTGTTGACTTAGTGTTACATTAAAAAAAATGAGGTTCTCTTATCCAAGAGAACAAAAATGACTAGTTTTATAAGTACCTTATTTTGTCACATAATACAAACTAGGGTTATATAAACTACATATAAAAACTCTATTATTTTAACAGATGTCTCCCTTTCATGTGCAATTTTGTTTGTAATTTTTCTGAATTAAAGTGCATTAAGGAGCAAAAAGAGCATCTCCAAAGGGCATCTTACCTTACATTTGTGTTAGGATAAAAGCACAGGTTCTAACTACCTGCTGCTCAGGTATCGGAGAATTCAATGCCAACTTACAGATAATCCTGCCCTCTGCCCACCTTCCCAAAAGGCTAAATTATAAGGTAATATTCCAGCCCTGCCTCCTAAGATAATATGTCTGGGATGATAAAATGGTCAATACTACCTGTTTGTAATGGGTTTCCCAACTTCAATTTGAGAAAGAGAGGTAGGCAGGAAGCAGCTTTAAAGTGACAGACGATTCTTTTATATTTAAAAACCAAATAATAATATTAATAATAATAAACCCAGATTAAATAAAATGTACAGTGAATATACCCAGCCAACATCTGTATGTGCAATTAAATACGGCTCCGTACCGCGGCACAACGCTGAACAAAAACAATATACACGTGTTCCAGAGAGGGGGCAAAGGGCAAGACATGTTCTTCCACACAAAAAAATAATAATTAAAAAAGCCCCCCCCCCAACAAAACAAAAACAAAACAAATCAATGTCTCTTCTCTTCATTTTGTCCATATAAATATCTCCAGGAAATTACCCCCTCTACCATCAAAATTAAAAAAGGAAAAAAGAAAAAAAAGGAGGGGCATGTAGAAATAAAGGAGGCTGGTCAAGGGACTGTGGGAGGGGGGAAGGCTGGAGAGGTCAGTCCAATGTGCTTGTTGTCCCCCTGCCCCTCTGTCTGCCCCTATTGGGAGCTGGCACGCTCCAGGACACGCAGGTCGTAGTTCTTTTTGGCCATACGCAACTTGAAGCAGTTAAGAGAGTTGTTGAGATGCAGGGATGCATTTTGGGCTGCCAAAGGGCTGGGGAAGACGGCCACGATGGTGTATAAGGCAGCAAGGTCAGAATGCCTGCCATTCTCTGCAGTCCCATGGTTATTGTCGCCCCCACCCCCAGAGTGCCCCTGAGTTTCTTTGAGCCACTGGATTTTGGCACCAGACATGGCTAACTGGGTGAAGAGCTTGTCAGCCTCGGTACGTGTGATCCCTTCAGGCAGATCAGTAACTTCCAAGATACGGCCCAGCACTGTTAGAAGAGGCAGCCGGAGCAAAGAAGAAAGAAGAAAAATATGGTCAGTGTTCTTCTCTATGAAAAATACAAGAGGCTGAACAAAATGCAAGCTTTCATAAATTAGTAACTTTCTAGAGCCCTGACTTGGAGCCCTAACTCTGCAGACCATAAATAGGAAGAAGACTGAATTCTTGTCCTTTAGAGCCAACTGGCCTTGGAAACAAAACCTAAAGATCACAAGGTTGGTTTGTTTTAGGAGACCTGTTCTGTTGAAATCAGAAGAGTAACATCATCAGTTATTGCTTCCTTTGAGACAATGAACACTTATTCCTTATGTAAAGCAAGCAAGGCATAGGTTCTCCTTTGCTACATAACTAAAGTACAGCTTGTTCTTGACAATGAAGATTCTCAGTCATCCATGTAGAGTTGTCTGGAGGTTGAATCATGGCAACTGGGCTTCTTTTATATTTGGTTCGAGACGTTTCACTGCTTATCCAAGCAGCTTCTTCAGTGAAATGAAGCTTCAATGACTGAAGAAGCTGCTTGGATAAGCAACAAAATGACTCAAACCAAAAAGAAAAGAAGCCCAGTTGCCATGACCCAATATCCGGACAGCCTGTTCCTGAATACGTTTAAACACTTTTCCCAGAAGAATAGGATGCACATCTCCACATATCAAATGGCTTTCAACAGACTCAGCAATGTCTGCAAAATGCTACCCCATCTTCTCTTTTTTGAGAAATTAAAAAATGTCTTCCAAATAATGTATTATTATAGAACTAAATCATATTGTTACAAACTAGTAAAAAAAGATAGGAAAATACTGAGATCTAAGTTATATACAGTCAATATAAATGTGAGTTTCCTACACAATTCTGGGAAATATAGTTTGGTGGGATGTTTCTAAAGTTCTCCCAATTATCCTCAGAAGAATAATTGCTACAAAACATACACAACAAAAATAAAAAATCCCTTTCTGTTAAATTGTTCATTAAAAAATTGTTCATTAAAAAAAAGAGTATAGAAGAGACAAATATTAGAGAATGCTGGCTCCATTAGAGACCTGGTTTCTTTTAGGAAGCTTGAAGAAATAATGACACTATGCTGGAAGGAATGTGGGATGCCAGTTCCTAGCCCCTTGGCATTGACAGCAATGATTTTACTACTTGCTGTTGCTGTCAGCCAAAGTTCAAGAGGATTCACGCAGGGGCATTTGGGATGTTTGTTGAGGAGAAGGCCCAACAAAAGCAGCAGTGGAATGGATCAGACATCCTGGGGTAACATCTGCATCTTTAGATGCAAAGTGTAGTATAGAAACCTAGTTTACTCTTACTGAACCTAAAGATAAGTTTGAAATCTAAGCTTTGATCAAAGTAAGACAACACATTTTTATGACCAAATGGCACTGGCATCTTGGCAGAGGACAAATCTATATAAAACAGATCCTTCCAAGCTAGCTTGGACTTGGCCATGTTGGCTAGAATTCTTAGAACTGTGATGTTTTAGTTCTATAAGGCTACTATAGTGGGGGGACTGAGGTGGTGTCACTTGCCTACATCACTTGTCCCAAGATCTGTGGATGCTGATTTGAGAGCTTGCTTCTTACTTCGGTTACCATGCTTCATCCCTGTTTGTGCCTATTAAAGAAGAGCAAAGGAATAGTAACACAAGATACACAGGGCTACCCTTCACATTTTTATATTGGAATTCATTTCAAGAGCTGGTGCTAGATCTTGAAAAGTTTAATCTCTCATGCTCTAATCAATGGCTCAAACAAGGTCCCAGAAGGAGCCATTTTGCTAAATGAAATTTAGCAGGTTTGCAGTTGGATGGGAGATTCTGAACTGTGTACAATTTCTTGAGTTTCACACTGCAGAAAAAAGGCAATCACAGGTCCATATTAAAATATTGGGCTGCAACAACCTAACTTTTTTATTTTTGAGGAATGCCTACAGAGCAATGTGAAGCCCAGAGGAATTTTTGGAAGTAAAGAAAACAGAGGATGATTGCTTATTGCTGCAGCATGACTAAAAGGGATATGGTGGCCAAGTGGTTAAGATGCTGGGCTTGTTGGCCAGAAGGATGGCAGCTCAAATTTGAGATTCAAGTGCCACCATGTAACAGGGTGAGCTCCTGTTACTTGCCCCAGCTCCAGCCAACCTAGCAGTTCGAAAGCGTGTAAAAATGCAATTAGAGAAATAGGTGCCACCTTGGTGGGAAGGTAACAGCGTACTGTGCACCTTGGCATGTAGTCATGCTGGCCACATGATCACAAGATACATCTTTAGACAAATGGCTGACTCCCTTGGCTGTGAATTGGAGATGAGCATTGCATAGAGTCGGACACAACTGGCAGGGGAAACCTTTACTTTTTACCTTTGCAGCATAACTGCTTCCTATTTTTTAAAAGTGAAAAGAATTTTAAAGGATTCTGTCAGGAAAAATTAGTTGATGTCAAAGGGATCTATGACTAATCCCTTTAAGGGAAAAAAGGCCCTCTTGAATTTTAACCATTCAGCTGAAAAATGCTTCCTTGAGGCGTGGAGCTTTGCCCCCTCTCACCTGGTGTGCTGTATAGCTGGACTGGTTGTGCAACAGAGGTGGGGGGCAAATAGGGAGATTGTACTGCAGCGGCTGGCCCAGCAAGGAATAGCGCCCATCACCTGGGGGGAAGCAGAGCCCAAAAAAGGTTAATTGATGGCACTTCACTCTCTTTTTGTATCATAAATTGGGGGAGGGGGAGGACACAAGAAGTATCAATCAACATTGGCAAACTTTTTTAAATGAAATTTAGTAGTCTCATGATATTTCAGCTGTTTAAAAATGTATGTTATTGGGAGTTGACAGTACCTCTTGGAGCAACTGATAGGCATATTGGGATAATTTTAAACACTCTTCTTTATTAAGAGGGATCTTAACTTCCCCATAAATTAATGATCCAACAATTGAAAACATACCCATTTACATGCCCATATTCTTGTTTCTGATGGAAGTACTTGAATTGCATTCATTTGAAGCTCCAATAATATTAGAGAACACTGTGATTATTCAGTATCCTAGGGAACTGCACTATGATTTTCTAAAGATTGGGCATTGTAACTTGTAGTGAAACTACCTTAATTTGAAACTAAAGATACTCCTAGTACCTACAAGAAATCTGTTAGTGAACAGGTCACCAAGAAGAAATTTAGGTCTAGGACCCCAAAATAATTCACATGGAATTGCTCTTGATTCTAATGCAAGCATGTTAAATAATTTTCATTATGATAAATCCATCTCTGCAACCTTTGTTACCTTGTGCTGGGCCCACAGGCCGGGGGAACTGTGTGAGCACTGGAAGGGGGCTGAGACCTGTGCAGACACTGTTGAGGCTGGTAACAGGTGATGGTGTAGGAGACTGTGTGGGGGATGTGATAGGGCTATTCAGCTGGGTGGTACTAGCCTAGAAGCAGGAAAAAAAAAGAATAGTGATAGGCTGACATTAGCAGAACTATAAATAGCCCAATCTTTTCTCCCTGTTCCACCAGCCCCCTTCCTTTCTACCTGAGCGCTGGAGTCTGAGCTATAGATGTCACCAGGCTTCTGGCCTCGCTGGTCTAAACTATAGTACTTGCAGTGGTTCCATTGCACCATGGATGAATTCTGAGGAGGCTGAGGACCATTGGGCACACTGAGTTGCATGACCACAACACCAGGCCCTGCTGGAGACACCCCTAGAAGAGAAGGGGGAAATTATCATATCATTATGCATATCATGTCAAGCATCAACCTGCTTGGTCTCTTTTCCAGGCTCTTCTCCTTGGAGTAGATGTGGTCACAAGAGAAACTTTGTGGAAATCTTTTTTTAAAATGTGCAGTTCCTGGCTAATGGCACCATTCCATTCCTGGACCATTTGAGCAAGTCAATTTTCACACAGTTTGCTTGCACACATACAACCAGCTTTTTCTGCATGTGTTAATATAGTGGCCCATATGTTTCTGTTCCTTGCACGCAATCAGTCTTATATATGTGGCTTAACTGAGAGACCACCTGTACTTGTATTTCATCATCATATTAACGTAAATGTCTGTTTATGTTTTACAGAACTACATAAGCATTATTCCAAATAAATTACTTCCACTCAAAGATCTTATGAAATAAAACAAATGCTAAAAGCATAAGAAAAAAAGCAACAAGGTTTTAAAGAGCTAAAAGTAAGGCACAACATATGCTTAGGCACATATAAGAACTTTAAATGAACAACATAAAAGTGGATAGAAATACTCTGATTTACAAGATTATTGGCAGTATTATTACTGCTTCTACTCCTTGTGCTTTTTGTCCTGGAATTCAAAGTAGAATTAGAAGTTTTCATAAAATTATCTTCTAGAAAAACATTTTGATTAAAATGATGAGCAATAAAAAAATTGGTCAATTGTAATAGACCTTCCTTAATCTGATATGCCTACCTCTGATACATGCTGGGATTGCAACTCAAGGCATTTTCAAAGACAATACTAGTTAAACTGGAGGAGCTGCAAAACATTTGAAGGGTGCTAGGTTGGGGAGGATACACAGGCTAGGGAGCACATGTTTTTTTATGAAAGACCAAAATGTGTGAAAAGAATGAAGAAATACTTCTCACTGCGTGCCAGTCTTTGGCTTCAGTTTATCTGTAGTAAGTGTGAAGACAAAAACTCAGGTGTTTATTGCCCTGAAATATTCCAGTCTTCAGAATACATAGTCAGAAATGAGCAATAGCCTATGTGTACTTTGGCTCTAGAGTTGTCATGGGCAGCATTCGCTAATGACTAAATGGACTTAACAAAGTTTTTAGATCAGCAATTGCAAAGCTATGACATGTGAGTCAAAGGTGACACACCATGACATTCTGAGTGACACGCCAGCATTCAGCAATATCCAGTAAGTATTCTTGAAAGTACATCTCATTCTTGTGAGATTTTTGGAGGCTTTGCAAGAATGGGGTATGCTCCTGGGCCTGCTCTTGTGTGGTCTCCACAGCCTCCAAAAATTGCAAGAGAATGGTTTTCAGAGGCTCTGGAAGAACATTTGGGTAGGCCACAAGACCTGTCAACAGAAAGAGAACAACTGCCTGAAGGTAAACAGAGTGCAGCAGATCCTGGGGATCACACAAATAATTGGACTGTATTTTTAAAAAATAAATGTATAAATAAATAAATAGTTTCTCTCTTGTTTTTTTGGGGGGGTGTCACATGCCAAAAGAATCAAGTTAGGCATGTTCTGAATTTTTGACATGCCAAGACCAAAAGGTTCATCATCACTGTTCTAGGTGCTTCTGATGCAGTTTCGGTCTTGCAGTCCTGGCTCAATCAAGTTGCTTCCTAGGGCCAGAAGAATTCTTAGTACATTAAATTAATTGGGAATTCACTTAAAATGTAAAAATAATTCCCTGAGATTGGAGACAGAGAAGCAACTTTACTTCTCTGAAGGGTTTAAACTTCAGCCTCTTTTTCAATGTTCCTTAACAAGAAATGAAGTAAGCAGATCCATTCATTTGTAGAGACAGGGAAAACAATCTAAAATAGCATGACTTTCAAGGCGTAAACATTACTGCTGATTGTCACAAACAAGAAAATGCAGATAGGGAAGAGTGACTATGTAGATTCTCATTGAACCAGGTCATGATTATAACAAACATTGCAAAAAGTTTTCTCAGAAAAAAAAGGGGAGGGACTGGATTTTCATTTCTGGTTTTGAATGTTTTCCGAATAGTAAAAATAGAAATAAAATTCCAGTTGCCTTTTTTTGAGAAAGCTTTTTATATTTTTTGTTATAGAAAGGAAAAAGAAAAACTCAGCTTTCACATATCTCTTAGATCTCATTTTGTAGACTTTGGGTAAGCTTTTGAAGTTGATTATTCTTACTGGCTTTCTCTCTGGAATAATGGAAAGTTGAAATGTTAACATTCTGACTGACCATTTGTGTATATGGTGAATCTGTAGCTTTGGGGTTGTGAAACTGGCTCCAGTCAACAATGTGAAGGTGCTAATTTACGTGTGTCTGGCAAATGAGGAAACTGTACTTGACCCAAAAATCTCTTAACATACTGCAATGACTTTGAGCCATTACACACACAGGAGGCAGAGAGGAAAACAGGTGGGGGAAAGCTGCAAGGATAAAACCAGATGGGCCCCATTCAGCAGAGAAATTACTGCTGCTCAACAGCTAAAGTAGCAATGATGATCATTTCAGACCTACTCACTTCAATATCATGGTAAAAAATGACTGCTGGATTAAACTCTTCCTGTATTGTCAAACTCAAGGAAAATCAAAAGGACAAAATGCTACACTTATATAATTTATAACATATAATAAATAGTTCTGAGATGTTGTTTCTGCTTGCTGCCAAAGGTTAGACTTTATTCCTTATTTATTATTGAAAACTTGTAATTACAATTACCCTTATTCATTAGACTTGGCAGAGGGCCATGATTGAAAGCATATTTTGAAAAAGATTCACAAAGGACACAACTGATACAGGTCCATTGTGATGCCCTCTCTGCCACCCAGGATTGTATCAACCACTACACAGAAAGAAGGATTAGTCTTTTAAGAGACTCTCGAGCAAGGAATTAATTTTCCTTCCATCCTCAGGGAGGATATGTCTTGATGTTGGTTGTCTGGACTTTCCATCTTTATATCCTTCACTGTATTTTTATTTATCTTAGTTTTCTCGTTTCTTTTTATTGTGAGCAGCCCAGATTTGGCTTGGAGTTGGGGACCATAGAAATAAATAAATAAAACATATTAATAAATATTGGGGAATCTTGAAACTTGTTTGAAAGCTTATCTGGAGTTCTTTGGCAAAAAGCCGAATTACTATTAAAAAGCTTTCTTACACCACAAGACACTTTGATAAAATTTTGTTTGATCCCACGTAGTCTGCCAGGGAACATGCATTAACTAGAACATTAGATTACTTGATTCAAAATCTCTCCAAGCACAATATGAGTTCCTAACAAGTCATTCCAGAAAATAATGGGAAAGAATCCAGGAATAGGCACCCTTTGGAAATGGTACCACAAATGTGATTTACATTTATAAATTCTTGGAAGTCCAAAGCAGTCTAAACCCACAAGAGATAGGGTTAGGCAGGAAAAAATAATGCTGTGCAACAGATATGAGCAGAGATAATCAGGCAATGACCAAGATGTTTATCCAGATTGCACATATAATATAATCAGGCTGCTCAGACTGACCTCAAGCTTTCAAAACACTCTAGAGAAAGCAGAGATATGATGTTACTGGATAAATAATGTACTGGATAAGGATTGCATCTGCATTGGATAGAATTAGAATCTTGGGTCTTCTCCAGGAATCAGCCACTGGACAGACAAATTACAATAACATTCAGGTGTATGTTTGCACAGCTAAGATTAAATGTCACTATGCGTGCTCCTTCTAAAGATTCCAGATCTGATCAAGATGACATTAATTTAGTTAGGACACTTTTCATTACTTCCTAACTGGTAATCTACTAAAGGGTTCAGAAACACTGCAGACTGACAAGGGTAATTGTAAGGGCACTGATGGGGCATTTATACACAACGAAGGGGTATAACACATTTCAATAAAGAAATATGTACAACCTCATTGGCTATCAATCTGTTTCTAGGCATAATACAAAGTTTAACATGACTCAAAATTAGGATAAAGCTGTCACAAAGATGTTATTTGAACCTACCCAGACTTTATGATCTGAAAAAAAAATTGAATTTCTATTTCATATGATGGGAATGCAAGAGAAGGCTTTCTTGGTCACTGCTCCCAAATTCTGGAATTCCTTGCCAAGGGAGATCAAAGTCTCTCCCCGTTGTTGGGCCACAAGTGACTTCTATCAACTTAGCTTCAATGTTTTTTACAGGAGAAAGGTATATTGTATGTAGATTAATCACAGTCTCCCATGTTTGCAGCTTCTATTGATAAAGTATCCTGCCTTACCTGAATACTGTTGCTGCATCTGGGGTGGACTGCAAGGAGAAGGGGACTGGGGCATCTGGTACTGTTCTGTACCTGGAGGCTGCAAGAAGCCAACAGAAGGACTAGAAAGGGGGAAAAAAGGAGATCAGTTAAGGGCAGGTGATCATAATCATAAAGATAACACTGTATTTCTACTGAGAGAGGGCCACTATCCTCACTAATTTTCACTAGTCTGATGGTATTTGATTTCAATTAAGGAGATACTTAATTAGTGCTTCAGAGAGTAGGAACATCTCTCAGTATACAAAATTTCCTTTTCTTCTGGCTGCTAGTATTAGGCTTATCTATCAGTATAAGAGACGATTAGTTAGATCAGAAATCTATCAGTATAAGAGGTGATTACCCAAGTGAAAAGAGGTAGCCAATGAATCTGCTGAACACAAAAACTTGATCTTCAGATGATTCAAGCAGGCCTTGCCTAGGATTTATGCCAATTCTGCGGAGTTTATGCATTGTTAGGACACAAACACCAACCATTTTTTAAGATTATGTATGCTCCTAAAGAAATCAGAGAGGACAACTACTGGATGTTTTTGCTCTTTACTCAGAGGATCCCAAGAGGGAAACTGACTCAGTGGTGATCTATATTATTTAAAAACCAGACATTACAGAAATGAAAAATTATGTATGAATATGGTAATTATGGTCAAATAAATAATGTTGCTTCACAAAAGCATCTTGGCTTAATAGATCTAAATCTTGTGAACAATTCTTGTCTGGTCTCTTTACATGCCCTTTCTATGATAATTCATCCTTGGGTTAAATTTATATATTACTTTGAATATTTCTTTTTAAATAGAAATGTAGCATAGAAACACTTCTAACATATGCTCACAATGTTATTTTTATTTATTAGATTTTTATCCCGCCTTTATTACTTTATAAGTAACTCAAGGCAGCAAACATACATAATACTTCTTCCTCCTCCTTTCCCCACAACAGCTGTGTAAGTTGGGCTGAGAGAGGGAGTGTGAATGGCTTAAAATCACCCAGTTGGTTTTCATGCCCCCAATATGCCCAAATCCTCTTCCCCCTCCCCTTCCTTTTGTAACTAAATAAATAAATTCCCTTTTTTAAAAAAATCATGAACCTGAATTCTGGTAATAACATTCTCAAACTAATTCACATAGCATAAAACAAGTCAAACCCTTTCTTTAAACTAATGCTGGAAATTTTAATTTTTTTCACTGCATTTAATTCTTTTTTTTCACTGCATCTAAAACCCAGCAAAACAGGATTTTTTAAAAAAAGAATGCTTTTCTATCAAGGGAATTCTGGCTAGAGTAACTCCAGACAGTGAGATGGACAGTATGTACTGTAAATTTAATAAATAAATTCCTGGAAGAAAATAATGATCCTGAATTGACCTTTTCCCAAAACACAAGGGTTAAGTAGAGGTCTAGCTCCTGCTCATACCTGGTGCCATTCTGTTGGGCTGTAGGAATAACACTGTAATAGACTGGCATCCCTCCAGCCTGGAGCCCTCCTTGTACTGACTGGTTTGCTGGTACCAGCATGGGCTGCTGAAAGGGTTGTTGGACCACGCCTTGAGAGTCATTTGCCACTGGCACCTGCTTGGAATATTAAAAAACAGAAGGGAGAGAATACATGATCTTGGGGGAAATGACAATCGACACTGAAGGGAGCTCAGAGTAAAGCCCAAGAGTGGGAAAAACATCAGACTCCCCCTCTCTCCAATATTAGACTTTGCATGACCTCTACAATTCTCTATTTTCAGCCTCTACAGCCCTGGAGAGATTTTTGCCTTGGCAGGAATTCTTCTGTGGTTTAAAAACTGAGAGTGTACATTACAGTGGAAAAAGCATTTTATATGCAACATGGCACTCATTCTTTCCTCCACACTCATCTGATAGCCTCGTTCAGTCCATCCCATTCTTCTACCTTCTCCTTTCCAGGTTCTCATGCATTTCTTAGATTCTTTTTCAGATCTTATCCACATCCAGGACAAACTGATGTATGATAACTCAGCCTATCAATGCCTTACTTGCTGCATTAAAAAATACAACTGTACTCCAAGAACTACTGTCCTTCTCAGGCAGGGAGCAAGTGAAATGATCTAGGTGAAAAAAATTATGTTGAGTAGAATGGAGTTCTAGGTTGCCAAATTCAGATTTGGGGAGGTATGCATTAAACCACAGCACTTGATTTTTGTCATGCATTGTTGCCCTTGATATTTTTGACCAATGCAGAATTTATTCTGAACAGACAAGGGCTCTCAAACAGCAGACCATTCTAAAAAAAAATGCTATACTTCTGAATAGTTTGCAAACTGTTTATGTGCACACTTTATGTAGCTGGGGGTTGGGAAGCAGCAGCTCTTGCACAGAATACAGGACTTTAATTATAAATTTTGTAGATTATGCAACAAAGGCAGTTTATCTTTTCCTATTTATATAACACCTAGCACAGAATTATTATTCACTGACTGGAAAACCTTTCTAGAATGGGATTTGCAGAAGGAAAAAAAAAAGGGCTGAGGAAATAACCACCTTATGAACGCCTGAAAATGAAAATATGGAATTAGCTACTAGGATAGTTTGGCTTACTTTATTTTTGTCAGGAGCAATTTTCTGTTTTTCCAGATCTGAACTGTTCTACTCCTTAGCCTTCACTTTTAAGTGTAATTGTTTATACAGGTAGTCCTCGACTTATGATTGATAAGTGACCATTTGAAGTTATGACGGACTCTGAAAAAGGACTTATGACCTGGATTTGGATTCTGACATTCACACCCCTCCCCACCTTGTAGCATTTTGAATGTTTGGCAACCAGCTGACATTTACAGATATTTGCAGCATCCCAAGCTCATCAGCCTGTGATTTACAATGTTTTTGTCAGTGCTTACTTCTGGTTTCCGGCAAAAACCATCCAAGAAGTGAACAATGGGTTTTCTTAATGACTGTAGTATTTGCTTAATGACCACTGTAAGGAAGGTCATAAAAGAAGGCAGAGTAATATGGTGACTGTCACAACCAAAACTGCAGACTTGTTTACAGTCATAAATCAAGGATTACCTGTACTGTCAATTTTGTATGAATATGACTGAATGGGCTAGATAAGTTCTGGATTCCTGAAAATTTACACTAACTAAAGGCTTCCAAACCATGTAAAGACTATGTGGGATCTACTTTTTTCACACCAAATCTCCAGTGCTGTTACAGCAGAATTGTGACTTCCCTTCCCCTCTCTCCATCTATGGTGCCACTTACTTGATATGAAGGCAGTGGAGTATACTGGACCATCAGGCTTTGCATCTGACTGCCCATGTTTCCTCGCTGGCTGCTCAGGAGACTCTGGCTTTGGGACTGCTGCACACCCATCATGCCCTGCATCTGGCTACTCATGCCACTGCGTTGATTGCTGAGGAGACTCTGACCCTGGGGTTGCTGCACTCCCATCATGCCTTGGTATGTCTGCTGCTGGTTGGACAGGATTGGCTGTAATCCTGCATTGTAATAAAAGAGTGAAGATTATGACTCCACAGGTGAGGTGGATTTGTTCTGTGTTCAAGCCAGCCACCAGCCATTCTGCATTTTGTAGCCACGGAGCACATTTACCCTTTTGGATGGGATGGGGGAACCCTTAGAGTTGCTCCTCAAGATTTTCTTCCTCCTTCTCCAAATGGAAAGACAACTCTCCTGAACATATCTCCTTAGCAGCCTGCGTAGTATGGTATATCTTATTCAGCAACCTTTTTAAGAATGTATTGGAAAATTTGTGTATGGATGGTATACCTCTTCTCTGCCCAGTGAATTGCACTACGTATATGATTTTCAGAACTGATATTTAGGAATTTAAGCAGGTGGAAAGCCAAAGAAGCTCAGCTA